>JAVTVY010022502.1:0-90946 GCA_036873755.1 Hanleya hanleyi | reverse complement strand
ATAGTTGTTTTCCCCTATTGTAGGGGTAAAGTCAGTATTTCGCATTTTATATATTTTTCTGGAGAAACTTTTACATGCAATCACCCACGACGTGATAGCCCTGTAGGAGGGCTTCACTTTGACACCTCACTCGACCCAATCGGTCCACTAGGGGTCCACCTCGGTCTCAAAACGTCTATTCCCATACTCGTTTTAGGCATTCCCCGTTGACATGGGACTACTTTCGTAGCTTTTTTGATCGCATCACCGCCAGACCGAATCACCGCGGAAGAATTCGAGGTCAAAAGTCATGTGACCTAGTGCACTTGAATTCCACAACCCGCCCGAATAACTTCCCCTGGCGCCCCAAAGAGTTATCTCCCCCGGCAAAATGGGAGTCTATATGCGGTGACTATACTACTAAGGTCCCTCCGTCAAAATAACCATTTCGTTTTATCATTAAAAAACTGGTTAATGTACAGTTTTAAATACATACATGTAAATATATCATCTTGATTATAGGCCTGCAAGTCATAACCATTTAACCCTATATAAAGTAATACTCATTTGTATATAATGTACGGAGTATTTAAGTGTTATCTTGGACACGCATGCTAGATTAATTTGCGAATATGGCTGATAATAAATGCAGTCAGCCGTCCTGAAATTCAGGAAGAAATTCTGAATGATTTGTAGGCCTAACCATCGGTATCGGGAACAGGCGGGCTATTAGAAGCCATATAGGCTAACAAGCATAGATGACTGGCGGCGCTTAGGAATAGGAGATACCCCCCACACCCCCCTCCCCCCACCCAGGTCAGCCAATATATCTCCGAGTTTTCAGCTCATATATGCTTTTCTACATCAACGACCATCCACCGCACACCAGACCCGAGACCCCCTCCTGCCCACCCACCGTCCCCACACCGTCCAGATTGTATACATGTAGTCATGTGTCATGTTACATTCTTCGGGGACGAGTGAAGTTTAGAAGCCAAAGACGCCATACTTTAGAAGCCAAAGACGCCATACTTAATGCCGCATGCAATCAAACTCAGTGAAAACACCAGAACTAGATACATGGATAGTTTATCTCCACTGCTCTGGGCCCCTAAACTATACAACCCCCCATTCTTCGAAAAGATTCCATGACTCTGGATTTACATTTTCGAAAATGAAAGTGACGGAAATAAAGACCATTGTCGTCTTTTTGTTTTTGAATGCCCAATAGTCTTTCGAGAACCACCTCTGGATACAGCCAGACCCTATTCGCCTGATAAAGTCTGCAAAGTATGGATTGTAAACTGATGACATACTATAATCATTGTGATGATGAAGCCTCCGCATCTGCGCAAAAGACGAACCGGAAGACGATAATGCGCCAACTGTTGTCGTGTTGTCGTTCTGTCGCCCCCGCCAATGCGACATTGCGCCAATACGACAACAGGCATTGTCGTGATGTCGCCTTTCAAAAAATGCACCATTGCGACAACACGACAACTGTTATCGTAATGGCGCCCCCGCCAATGCGACAATGCGACAATACGACAACTAGGGCGCCATTGCGTCAACTGTACCGTTGTCGTGTTGTCGTGATGTCGTGTTGTCGCCTTTTAAAAATGCGCCAACACGACAACACGATAACGGTAGCTTTGCAGTATTGTTGTAATGGCGCATTTTAGTCTCCTCTGTCGGCCATTGGCGCCCTGTATAGTAAGCTTAAGTTTTCTCCGATTCAGAGGGCGACAATACGCCATTACGATGGCCGCATCCGTCTTCCATGGATAGCAGCATGAATGTATTTATTTGTGGCATGATGCAGTTTTCAACAGCCCATTCTTCTGTTTGGGTTGTATATGCCTATAATTCTGCTTGACCGGTAACTGCCAATTTTTAGCCCTTCTCTTTCTCCTCCTTTCGTTATTGAGTTGACTGCGAAACAGCGCACGGTAGGCGAGGCAGGGAAGGCGGAAGAGGGGGTAGCGGAGGGCAATGCGCCACCCCCCTCCCCAATATTCCAGCGGAAAAAAAAAGAAGAAAACAAAAACGAACAAACACGACACAAAAAAAACAAGGCAGCGGAAAAACCGCTAGACTAAAGCAAAAGCAGAAATACACCTATACGGTATTATATCTATATATTGAATGCAGATTTTACTTTCCAATAAGCATCATCCTTGCTCAGTCACATTCAAAATCTGGCTCTGTGATCGGCTCCCCAACAAATATAAAATATCTGTGTTCTTGACATGGTCAAAGCTTAATATACCTTTCGATTGAAATTATTCCTACGAAGTAGGCTACAGATTGCAAATTGTCCGGTAATGAGTCAGTCAGTCAGTCCATCCGAATACTTTCGTCGGCAAAATAAGGAGAACCGTTTACATTAGAACCTTGATTTTCGGCATAAAGGTGCATTAGGGGACTGTTACCAACACGTTCTGAGCTGACCTACTTTTGATGAAAATTTCTGGTGATTTTTGATGAAAATCACTGCTGATTCTGACTTGGGCAGTGCCCATCTTAATATAGGCAGGATTTCAACTGGGGTGGAGATTTCCAAGAGCTCAGTTCGCGTCGGAGTCCTAATGCCTACCCTACTTCGTAGGTCCTGTGACGTTCATGTATATAGTTAATATTTAAATTATATATACCGGTACTTCCGAAAATCATCATTTGTTTGACTGCGAATATTTAAAATAAAACTTGTGAGAAACACCAAAACAGGCACAACAAATACAGCTTTACTTCCTCGTTGAATGTTGAATAATGGCGTCCAACTCAGCCTCGTTTTTTAACGAACATGCGCAATGACTTTTCATCGCATAGCGCCATCGCATAGCTCCATCGCATAGCTCCATCGTATAGTTCCATCGCATAGCCCCATCGCATAGCTCCATCGCATAGCTCCATCGCATAGCCCCATCCCGCGCCAACTCAAACCGCGCCAGCCGCATCGCTGTGCCCCATCCCTTTCAGCTCCATCGCATAGCTCCATCGTATAGTTCCATCGCATAGCCCCATCGCATAGCTCCATCGCATAGCTCCATCGCATAGCCCCATCGCATAGCTCCATCATGGCTCATGCATAGCCCCATCATGGCTCATCGCCAGCCCCATCGCGCGTTATCATGGCTCCATCGCACTCGGCTCCATCGGACTCCCATCGCTCCATCGCATAGCTCCATCGCGCATCGCATAGCCTCATCGCGCATCGCATAGCGCGACTTTTTATCGCATAGCTCCATCGCTCCATCGCATAGCTCCATCGCTCCATCGCATAGCTCCATCGCGCATCGCATAGCTCCATCGCATAGCCTCATCGCGCATCGCATAGCGCGACTTTTTATCGCATAGCTCCATCGCATAGCTCCATCGCTCCATCGCATAGCTCCATCGCGCATCGCATAGCTCCATCGCGTAACCTCATCGCGCATCGCATAGCGCGACTTTTTATCGCATAGCTCCATCGCTCCATCGCATAGCTCCATCGCGCATCGCATAGCTCCATCGTTCCATCGCATAGCTCCATCGCTCCATCGCGTTAAATTAGAAATGAAAGACGCGATGGCCCCTCTCGGCCATCATAGAAAACAGTACATGTAAGATCCCACATTTCCTTTGAGCTACACAAGCTATTAATTAGTTTTTCTCTGTTTTCCAGTCGTCACTGTTACTCCTGCAAAACTGTTACTTTTGGTTCATTATTGGAAACTTCAATTTATTTTACGTATTAGTCCGGTGAAATATGAAGACATTGACAAGCTAATAGGTGTGTATTGTCCTCGCGATGGAGGGGTGTGCATTTTGTGGAACACAGGTACCAGTGTTCGAAAATTAATCAGCAATTTAACATATCTGACAGGGAAACAAATAAATTATGTGGTACATAGTCTCCATGTATTTAACTTACATCTTCCCATTCTTGCTTTATTGCAGTAAATTCTCAGCAAATTACCAGCACTGGTCAGAAGCTACAAGGATAGGAAATCGCAGATGTGAACAAATTTTTTTTCGAAATTAACACCCCAAATCACAATACAAAGAAACAATACGAGACAGAACAAGACTATATGATACGATACATTACAATACAATAAAATACAAAATAATACCATACATTACCATACAATTCTAAACAATACCATATCATACAGTCCGGTGAAATATACCATAATACTACACATCACAGTACAAACACACATACACCTTTACATAAAAGAAGAAAGTTAACAAAGATTGTGAATTTTATATAATACGTTTGTACAACGTATAGTGGCAAATTTCAATTGATAATTTGATTGATAATTTATTGTGTCTCGTGAACAATATGGAATACATGCTCCCCATACATGCGCACTTTTGTAAACCAAAAGGCGACGCGAGTAGTAGAGAAAGCGTAAAGTGGGTCCGATTTTGCCGCGGATGGCCACCAGGGGGCGCCACCAGTCTCGTGACGTCACTTCCGGTGCCGGTCACGTGATCGGAAATGACATTTGACCTGAGATGACGTTACAGAGCTCTCGTCCAATCAGAAGCGAGTATTTCAAATCCGTCACAGAGCTCTCGTCCAATCAGAAACGAGTATTTCAAATCCGTCACAGAGCTCTCGTCCAGTCAGAAGCCGTCCAATCTTCGGCAATCTCCGGTAATGTTCGGTCATCTCCGGCAATGTCCGACCCTCTCCGGAACAATAGATAGCCTTTATCCGCCCTTCCGAAGCATCAATGGCCTGTACAGGGTCCCCGACAATATCCCCATCTATTTGCCCATGTTAAATGGCAAGTGGGGAACCCTCGGTTTCACCCTACAATGAAAGGGTCCCAGTGGGAATTGAACCCGAGTCGTTTTATCAAGAGGCAGACACGTTATCCATTAGGCTACTACTCATATCATACAAACCAACGTTGAAAATAGCATATATATGTCTACTACCAATGTTAATGTATACGGGGAATACCTAAATAGACGTTTTGGAGCTAGGGGAGTCCCTAGTGGACCGATTGGGTCGAGTGAGGTACCATTGTAAAGCATTCGTGAAGGGGCATCTGATGGGGTGGGTGTGGGGTTGAAATATCGGCATTCTGCGCATGCGCGGTGGCCAAAGTGTATGAAAATAACCGTTTTGGAGCTAGGGGAGCCCCTAGAGGGCCGATTGCATCGAGTGAGGTATCATTGTAAAGCATACGCGAGGGAGCATCCAGCGCGATGGGTGAAACGTGAAAGTGACGTCATTCTGCGCATGCGCAGTAGACAAAGCGTATGGAAATAGGGTTTTTGGGGTCTAGAGGGGCCACTATTCGTCCGATTGAATCGAGTGAGGTATCATTGTAAAGCTTACGTGAGGGAGCATCCAAATTAAGGGCTGACACGTGGAACTGACGTCATTCTGCGCATGCGCAGTGGCCAAAGGGTATGGAAATAGCCCTTTCGGAGCTAGGGGAGCCCCTAGAGGGTCGATTGCATCAAGTGAGGTATCGTTGTAAAGCATATGCGAAGGAGTATCCAGCGGAATGGCTGAAACGTAAAAGTGACGTAATTCTGCGCATGCGCAGTAGACAAACGGTATAGTAATAGGGTTTTTTGGGGTCTAGAGGGGCCACTATTCGTCCGATTGTGTCGAGTGAGGTATCATTGTAAAGCCTACGCGAGTGAGCATCCGAAGTAAGGGGTGACACGTGGAACTGACGTCATTCTGCGCATGCGCAGTAGAATATGAGAATGGCCATATACCTTTTGGGGTCTAGGTGGACCACTAGTGGTCCGACGGAGTCGAGTGAGGTATCAATGCAATGCATACATGGAGGAGCATGCACCTGGACTAGTGTGTTGTTTGTTGTCAACGTTCTGCGCATGCGCAGACAGGGAATTGTGGGAAAATGGTATGGAAATAGACGTTTTGGGATCTAGGCGGACCACTACTGGTCCGATTCCATCAAGTGAGGTATCATTGTAAAGCATATACGAGGGAGCATCCGGGGTAAGGGGTGTGACGTGGAGCTGACGTCATGCTGCGCATGCGCAGTAGAGAAAGGATATGGACATAGCCGTTTTGGGCCGAGAGGGGACCCTAGTGGGCCTATGGTGTCGTATGAGGTATCAATGTAAAGCAGTCGTGAAAGAGCATCTGACCTGGGTGGATGTGGGGTAGGAATATCGTCATTCCGCGCATGCGCGGTGGACCAAAAGGTATGGAAATACACGTTTTGTGGTCTGGGTGGGCCACTAGCGGTGCTAAAGAGTCGAATGAGGTATCACTGTGAAGCCTATGTGAGGGGGCATCTGCCTGGACTAGTGCCTCGGCCGTTGTCACCATTCTGTGCATGCGCAAACAGGGAATTGTGAGCAACGCCAAGCTCAACGCTTCAACGTCCTGGTGAATTAAGCCAAAAGCTCTGATTTTCATGGAATTGTCGCTAATTCATTGGAAATGCAGTGACGCCCGTCAACATCCGCCTTAACGCCCTAGCATAACGCCTTCACGCCATGATGTAGACAGATAAGAGAAGAAGAAGAACAACAACAACAAGGGTGAGAGAACAACAACAACAACAACAAGTTTTTTTCATATAGTTTATTTTTCCCTCCATCATAACATACCCGCGCTGGGGGAGTCGCGTTGGGTATGTTTACAATTCAAGAATACTCTTGTCCAATCAGAGACCGTCGTTTTGTCCTGCCATATTCGTTCTTGCCCGTTAGATGTATCCTCGGCTGCACTTGTCCAATCATAAGCCGTCCTTGAGAAAGTCCCATCTTCGGCCCTGTTCGCTCTCATCCGTTTGTTCTAATCGTCGTCGGCCAGACCTGGATATTCGTCGGGTAGCATATCCTGAAACAGTTGTTTGCGCATTCTTATCGCATTTTCCAGGGCGTCGGTGGGTGGTAACCCCATAGCCTGTTCCAAGTGACGCTTGGTCTTCATGATGGACCTGTGCGTGGGGTCGGCTTTCATTTCAAGCGGTAGTAAGGTATACTGTTAATAGATCCTGATGCGCGGCCGCATTTCGGTGTACGCCTAATGACGTCATCGCTGGCATGCGCGTGTACCTGTGCTGCACCCTTGGAGCTCCGGAGCTCCTGGAGCTCGGAACTCCGGAGCTCTTGGAACTCGGAGCTCGGGGCTCCGGGGCTCTTGATCCCGCGCCACTCGGAAGTGACGTCATCATACGCAGGCACACACTCACACACACACACACATACCTGGTGCACCCACACATTCTCCTCCTCCTCCTCCTCATCCTCTTCCTCCTCTTCCACCTCCTCATCCTCCTCCTCCTCCTCCTCCTCCTCCACCACCACCACCACCACCAACTCCACCAACACCAATGCCACCAACGCCACCACCAACGCCACCACCAACGCCACCAACGCGTCGACGCCCGGTGGTGGTGGTAGCCCCCGTGTGGCAGAGCTCTTGGATCGGAGCTCTCGGAGCTCAAAGCTTGCGGAGCTCAGGGCTCGGAAATGACGTCATCACAGGCATGCGTTCGCACTCGGGCTGCACCGTGTACCCTATTCCCCACGGGGATTAGGGTACACCACGGTGCGGGTGCAGCACAGGTACACGCGCAGGCCTGTGATGACGTCATTTCCGAGCCCTGAGCTCCGCAAGCTTTGAGCTCTGACAGCTCCGATCCAAAAACTCTGCCACACGGGGGCTACCGCCACCACCGGGCGTTGACGCGTTGGTGGTGGCGTTGGTGGTGGCGTTGGTGGCGTTGGTGTTGGTGGAGTTAGTGGTGGTAGTGGTGGGGGTGGAAGAGGAGGAGGAGGAGGAGGGGGAGGAGGAGGAAGCGGAAGAGGAGGAGGAGGAGGAGGTGGAAGTGTGGGTGCACCAGGTATATGTGTGTGTGTGAGTGTGTGACTGCGTATGATGACGTCACTTCCGAGTAGCGCGGGATCAAGAGCTCCGGAGCTCCGAGCTCCGAGTTCCAAGAGCTCCGGAGCTCCGAGGGTGCAGCACAGGTACACGCATGTCAGCGATGACGTCATTAGGCGTACACCGAAATGCGGCCCCGCATCAGGATCGATTAACAGTATACCTTACTACCGCTTGAAATGAAAGCCGACCCCACGCACAGGTTCATCATGAAGATCAAGCATCACTTGGAACAGGCTATGGGGTTACCACCCACCGACGCCCTGGAAAATGCGATAAGAATGCGCAAACAACTGTTTCAGGATATGCTGCCCGACGAATATCTAGGTCTGGCCGACGACGATTAGAACAAACGGATGAGAGCGAACAGGGCTGAAGATAGGACTTTCTCAAGGACGGCTTATGATTGGACAAGTGCAGCCGAGAATACATCTAACGGGCAAGAACGAATATGGCAGGACAAAACGGCGGTCTCTGATTGGACAAGAGTATTCTTGAATTGTAAACATACCCAACGCGACTCCCCCAGCGTGGGTATGTTATGATGGAGGGGAAAATAAACTATATGAAAAAAAATTGTTGTTGTTGTTGTTCTCTCATCTTTGTTGTTGTTGTTGTTGTTCTTCTCTCATCTGTCTACATCATGGCGTGAAGGCGTTATGCTAGGGCGTTAATGCGGATGTTGACGGGCGTCACTGCATTTCCAATGAATTAGCGACAATTCCATGAAAATCAGAGCTTTTGGCTTAATTCACCAGGACGTTGAAGCGTTGAGCTTGGCGTTGCTCACAATTCCCTGTTTGCGCATGCGCAGAATGGTGACAACGGCCGAGACACTAGTCCAGGCAGATGCCCCCTCATATAGGCTTCACAGTGATACCTCATTCGATTCTTTAGCACCGCTAGTGGCCCACCCAGACCACAAAACGTGTATTTCCATACACTTTGTCCACCGCGCATGCGCAGAATGACGATATTCCTACCCCACATCCACCCAGTCAGATGCTCCTTCACGACTGCTTTACATTGATACCTCATACGACACCATAGGCCCACTAGGGGCCCCTCTCGGCCCAAAACGGCTATGTCCATATCCTTTCTCTACTGCGCATGCGCAGCATGACGTCAGTTCCACGTCACACCCCTTACCCCGGATGCTCCTTCGTATATGCTTTACAATGATACCTCACTTGATGGAATCGGACCACTAGTGGTCCGCCTATATCCCAAAACGTCTATTTCCATACCATTTTCCCACAATTCCCTGTCTGCGCATGCGCAGAACGTTGACAACAAACAACACACTAGTCCAGGTACATGCTCCTCCATGTATGCATTGCATTGATACCTTACTCGACTCCATCGAACCACTAGTGGTCCACCTAGACCCCAAAACGTATATCGCCATTCTCATAGTCTACTGCGCATGCGCAGAATGACGTCAGTTCCACGTGTCATCCCTTACTTCGGATGCTCCCTCACTCGACACAATCGGACGAATAGTGGCCCCTCTAGACCCCCAAAACCCTATTTCCATACCCTTTGTCTACTGCGCATGCGCAGAATGACGTCATTTTCACGTTTCAGCCATTCCGCTGGATACTCCTTCGCATATGCTTTACAATGATACCTCACTTGATGCAATCGACCCTCTAGTGGCTCCGAAACGGCTATTTCCATACCCTTTGGCCACTGCGCATGCGCAGAATGACGTCAGTTCCACGTGTCACCCCTTACTTCGGATGCTCCCTCACGTAGGCTTTACAATGATACCTCACTCGACACAATCGGACGAATAGTGGACCCTCTAGACCCCAAAAACCCTATTTCCATACCCTTTGTCTACTGCGCATGCGCAGAATGACGTCAGTTTCACGTTTCAGCCATTCCGCTGGATACTCCTTCGCACATGCTTTACAATGATACCTCACTTGATGCAATCGGCCCTCTAGGGGCTCCCCTAGCTCCGAAACGGCTATTTTCATACCCTTTGTCTACTGCGCATGCGCAGAATGACGTCAGTTCCACGTGTCACCCCTTACCTCGGATGCTCCCTCACGTAGGCTTTACAATGATACCTCACTCGATTCAATCGGACGAACAGTGGCCCCTCTAGACCACAAAAACCCTATTTCCATACCCTTTGTCTACTGCGCATGCGCAGAATGACCTCACTTTCACCCATTGCGCTGGATGCTCCCTCGCGTATGCTTTACAATGATACCTCACTCGATGCAATCGGACCTCTAGGGGCTCCCCTAGCTCCAAAACGGCTATTTTCATACCCTTTGGCCACCGCGCATGCGCAGATAGCAGATATTTCAACCCCACACCCAGTCCATCAGATGTCCCTTCACGAATGCTTTACAATGGTACCTCACTCGACCCAATCGGTCCACTAGGGGCTCCCCTAGCTCCAAAACGTCTATTGAGGTATTCCCCGTATACGTTAACATTGGTAGTAGACATATATATGCTATTTTCAACGTTGGTTTGTATGATATGAGTAGAAGTCTAATGGATAACGTGTCTGCCTCTTGATAAAACGACTCGTGTTCAATTCCCACTGGGACCCTTTCATTGTAGGGTGAAACCGAGGGTTCCCCACTTGCCATTTAACATGGGCAAATAGATGGGGATATTGTCGGGGACCCTGTACAGGCCATTGATGCTTCGGAAGGGCGGATAAAGGCTATCTATTGTTCCGGAGAGGGTCGGACATTGCCGGAGATGACCGAACATTACCGGAGATTGCCGAAGATTGGACGGCTTCTGATTGGACGAGAGCTCTCTGACGGATTTGAAATACTCGCTTCTGATTGGGCGAGAGCTCTGTGACGGATATGAAATACTCGCTTCTGATTGGACGAGAGCTCTGTGACGTCATGGATGACGTCATCTCAGGTCAAAGGTCATTTCCGACCATGTGACCGGCACCGGAAGTGACGTCACGAGACTGGTGGCGCCCCCTGGTGGCCATCTGCGGATAAATCGGACCCAATTTACGCTTTATATACTACTGACGCGCAAGGCGAAAGTCCGTCGCGCGTCGCGCGTCGACTTACTTTTAAAAAGTCGCGCGACGCGCGACGGACATTCGCGTCGCGCGTCGACTTTTTAAAAGTCGACACGCGACGCGCGACGGAAAAAAGTCGACGTCGCGTTTTGGAAGGCGACATCGCCCTCTCCGTCGCGCGTCGACTTTTACAATGTTAGGAGATAGGGCAAAAGTCGACGTCGACTTTTGAAACACGACGTCGACTTTTGGCCTATCTCTTTAACATTGTAAAAGTCGACGCGCGACGGAAAGGGCGACGTCGCGTTTCAAAACACGATTTTCGCGTCGCGCGTCGTGCGTCGACTTTTGCAAGTTGACGCGCGAGATCAAATTGGCACAAATAGAACACCATACGCTGGCCCTATATAATCGTCTCTAGTATTTCTCGGGAGTTGTGTTCTTACTGTAACATGGTTTGTATTACCCCGGGTCTGGTTATGTCCAGTCTGTTCTATTTTTGCCTGTATGGTGGATCTCGAGATCGAGAGCGAGAGAGATTTCAGCTATATAGCGACTATATCTCTGTCTATCTATCTAAAAATCAAATATATATTTAAAAAAATTATATCACAAATCAATCGTTATCAAACAATCTCTTATATGAATTTCCTGTGGTCTGACTGCAATCACCATATCCATATACAATCTCGGCTTTAACGTCCCAAATATCTCTTCCATGTTAACTAGATTCGGGCACTTCATAAACGCCTCTAATAAATCCTCTTTCTACCATAACCTCATCATCATTGTACAAAACCACAGTATTTATTTCTTATATTTCGGACTGAAATCGATATGGTCTCCACACCTAAACAATTCTACTCTTCACACTCAGGAGATATCACCTTCTTCTTCGAAACTTTGTGACGAGGAGTCCGCACATGATGGTTTATAGGCCGATCTGGTCCGGGCCCCTTACATCAGTTTCCTCTATCCAAGAACACACAATCTCTATCAACTCGGGAGGGTCCAAGAATAACGTGCGTCTCAGTCACCACCGTCACATGTTGAACAGTCAAACGAAACTCACCTCGCTCACTTTGCCTCGTGCAGAACGTGAACAGTCTTCACACGCTTACACACAACTTCTACAATCTGTACCTTCTCACGCAATTAAAGTCTTCTCCTCTCCAGAGAACGGTCCACGTTCTGGCCTCAAAAATGTCAGCAAAACTGAACAAACGTTCAACGTTCACAGCACATTAAATCCACAGAATACGAGCACAGATTTCCACGTAGCCTACAGTTTCAAGACATGTTCACGAAACCAGAGTACAGGAATCCAAACAAAACTCATATCCACAAAAATACGAAAATTGAGACGGAGTGATATAAAATATGTTAGAACAGATCTACTATTCTATCGGAGGGGGGGGGGGAGCTGATCGTCTGGTTTTAGACCTGGTTCTGATCGCTGTCATGATAATAGGTGTTACTTTCAGGCCGCTTTCGTAGGCATAGGTGGGATTCTAGGCCAGTAAGTCATGTAAAGTGACGTTAAATAAAGGTATTACCTATATATAAAAATTAATCCCTTAACCTATATATATATATATATATATATATATATAAATATTTAACCCCATATCTGAAACACATATGTGTGTGTGTATATATATATATATATATATATATATAGATTAAATGATCACAGTAAAAACTGCCTTTGTGTATGGTAAATATAGTATTAGAAAAAAGTCATGACTAACTCGGACTGATTGATTTTGCTAACTAGTTTCGCTGCTTTCAGCAGTTCTTCAAAGCATCGTTTATTAAAATCAATTCGATGGCGGTTATATTTATGTTCATGTGTGTTTTTCACAATTAGTTACAGTGGTCTTGGTGATATTATACACATGCACAAGATTACAAACAAAAAGGACCTAATACATAGGTACATAATAACAATAATAATAAATTAAATATAACAGCTTTTGTAATTGACAATGATAGACCTTATGACGTCTAATTCTGGTCTGCACATGCTTAATCCTTGTCATAAATCGCATACAAACTGTAAGAAATGAATCGATTTGCTAACTATAGCGATTTTCTTCAGTGCAGATAATACATGAATAATCGCCTTCGGGATAAATGATTACTGAATTATGTGTATGGGAGGGAGCGAGAGGGGGTTACAGTTTGTTGAGTTCAGGGCGGAATTTACTAATGAAGTGTAGTTCTTTAATTTCCCTAAGTTTATTATTATCCCCGGATAACTTGAAGAATGGGAAAATTCTGAACTTAATATCAAGGTGCCCAGCACATGTTAAATGTGAAGGAATTACCTATGATTAAGTTGTTTCTGCAGCATTTACATCGTTAATTTCCACATTTGGAAGTTATAAAATTGGGGACCGACAGTGGGAGGAATTTTGCCCTGGTTAGATATATAGTAATAATAAAAGTAATCAAGTTAATCATTTAGTCTTATTCATTCATTCATTCTTTCTTTACGTATGTATTTACGAGTGTATGTGCCTTTCTCTTAGCTGTCCCCAGTCTCCAGTCCCCTTCGGCTCATGTACAGGTATTAGTGTATTTATGAGTGTATATGCCTTTCACTTAGCTGTCCCCAGTCTCCAGTCCGCTTCGGCTCATGTACAGGTATTAGTGTATTTATGAGTATATATGCCCTTCTCTTGGCTGTCCCCAGTCTCCAGTCCCCTTCGGCTCATGTACAGGTATTAGTGTATTTATGAGTGTATATGCCTTTCACTTAGCTGTCCCCAGTCTCCAGTCCCCTTCGGCTCATGTACAGGTATTAGTGTATTTATGAGTATATATGTCTTTCTCTTGGCTGTCCCCAGTCTCCAGTCCCCTTCGGCTCATGTACAGGTATTAGTGTATTTATGAGTGTATATGCCCTTCTCTTGGCTGTCCCCAGTCTCCAGTCCCCTTCGGCTCATGTACAGGTGTTAGTGTATTTATGAGTATATATGTCTTTCTCTTGGCTGTCCCCAGTCCCCCGTCCCCTTTTGGTTATTTGCATATATTTTCGCCCCTTTCTTTACCAAACACTATATACTATAATTCTCTCTATATATGTTCATTCTCTATATCTTTGTGAAGGCGGTCCCCAGTCTTCATTCCCCTTTGGCTCATTTACAGGTATTAGTGTATTTATGAGTATATATGTCTTTCGCTTGGCTGTCCCCAGTCCCCCGTCCCCTTTTGGTTATTTGCATATATTTACGCCCCTTTCTTTACGAAACACTATATACCATAGTAGTATGTAGTGAGCAAATAGAAGTCTATTTCACCCGGATGTAACGATGACGTCACAATTGGTGGTATGTAAGCGTGATTCTGATTGGCTGGTGGGGGGGTGGAAGGCGTGGTCTGATTTTTTGATTGATGTGGTGGGAGGTGGGTTCAAAATGGCGGCCAGTTTTTGTGTCGTGTGGTGGTGTTAGTCAGTGCATGGTGGGTTCAAAATGGCGGCCAGTTTTTGTGTCGTGTGTGGTGTTGTGTGAGTCAGTGCATGGTGGGTTCAAAATGGCGGCCAGTTTTTGTGTCGTCGGTCAGTTTTTGAGTCGTGTGGTGGGACCAAGATGGCGGCCAGTTTATGTGTCCTTTTTGGTGTGGGTTCAAAATGGCGGCCAGTTTTTATGTCGTGTGGTGGTGTCAGTGAGTGCATGGTGGGTTCAAAATGGCGGCCCGTTTTTGTGTCGTGTGGTGGTGTCAGTGAGTGCATGGTGGGTTCAAAATGGCGGCCAGTTTTTGTGTCGTCGGTCAGTTTTTGAGTCGTGTGGTGGGAGGTGGATAGAAAAACGTATAAAAGGAGTCCAATTTTAGGGAAAGGGGTGTATTCAATCTGACTTACCTGACCTGACCTGTCTCCCTGCCTGCCTGCCTGTATCCCTGCCTTGCTTGCCTGCCTGCATTCTGCCTGTATGGAATGCATGTACTGACTTGGTTCTGGGTTTTTTCCATCACGGTTGTGCGCAGGTGTATGACGTCACTTCCGGTCTGCGTGAATCGGGTGTGACCTGGGACTATGGGATGCATGTACTGACTTGGTTCTGGGTATTTGTCATCACGGGGAGGTCACGTGATCAGTTCAAGGTCATATCCATTTTTTATCGATATGTCAACCCCACACCCAGTCCATTAGATGCTCCTTCACCTAAGCTTCACTTTGATACCTCACTCGACCTGTGGTGTGAGTGAGTGCAAGAATGTATTCATCCGCGGTGATGCAGTCATGTCTGGCGGTGATTCGGTCTCGGGAAAAAGCTTCCTTGCCCAATGCCTACGGACTTTACCGAAGATACACGGACTTTAACGAAAAGACACGGACGTACACGAAAAGACGCGAAGGTGAACGCCATTGTGGGAAACCTCCCACAGACAGGTCAGTACATGCATTTCTATGTTGTTCACGCATAATAAAAGGATTGATCTGTAATCTGTGTTGTTGTTGTTGCTCCCTTTTTTTGGACTAACCCATCAGAATAGTACGTATCACGGATTATACCCGTAGAGCTACATCTGGTCTATAAAATATGTCCCTCTGGATCCCACACCTACATTTCTACAGAGCCATGGCGGAGATCCAGCCCCATGCGACTCGCATTTTACAGTATGCCACCGTGGTGAATTCATTCACGGGTTACCAAGCAGTGGTCCGGTCCATGTTTGCAGATGGCGACGACAACGAGGGACGACGCCAGATCCTGAACGAGTTCACAGAAGCGGTCCTCCACAGAGTGCACTCGATGGACAGGCGTGCCATCACTCACCACTACTGGACTATGACAGCCATCCTTGATGCTCGCGCTATGGACCAGGAGCGCTCGCGCCGGAACCAGCGCCGGCTGGTTGGCCTCATACTAGTCTGTGCCCTATTCACCCTGGCGCTGTGGTATTGACAGTATAAATACGAGGGATGAGACAGAGTGTGTGTCATTCTCCCTTCGACATTGAGAGGAAGCATGTCATCACTCCAAGCCATCCTGACGCTTACACCCAATGTGAAGTTATACGTGTATGATGCTAAAGTGACCCTGGTCGAAGATTGTGGAAATATTTGCTTTGAGCACGCTGAGACTCTATCGGATAGGGTGACACTAGAGCGTGATGGCTGGACTAAGTTTAAACGGGTGTTGAGCGGAGAGTTAGACGGACACCTGATCCACCTAGACAAGGCCAACTACGTATACCATACTGCGCTCTACCCACGGGTGGGACGCTACCAAGAGCCGGCTCGAAGTTTCCTCCTAACTCCCTCTCTGTGGTCAGCCTTGGAGAAAATAGGCCCTCTGGTGGACCAGTTATTTATACCCGACGATCGATCACCCCACCAATTGGCATGGGCTCGTGCTATCGAACACGCACTAGATGAACCTAATGAAAAAAAAGCGGATGGAGAAAATACTATATGTATAGAATGCGCAGAGGCTGGATTGACAGTGTCACCTGATGAAGCCACCCACACACACATGACGGGCCAGAACGATGAAGAAGAAGAAAAAATCCGTGATGAAGCCGCGGGGCCAATGGCTGAACCCCATGAACAACTACATGAACCCGACGACGATGCCATTGATTACCCCGCTAGACTCAGTCAGCCCAATGACATGACCACCTGATCCTTTGATCTCACGGGGTTCTCCCTATAAATACGAGAGACAGTGAAATCTGGTACCATTCACGTACTGACTATGACGGAGCATATAGTACTGGCGTATTTCAGCTTGACCCCCGAGGTTTTCCTGCACGTGTATGCGGATAAGGTCGATATCATGGAGGAGGTGGTGGGAGACACGTACCCTACACAACCGTGCCCGGCTCATATTCGTCTGTCCCGGGAGGGCTGGACCAAATTCAAACGGGTGTTGTCTGGTGAACTGGACGGCGACCTCATCCACTTGTGTCACGATGTGTACATCCGACGCGGCCCTTTCTTTGCTCAATTGGCTCGGTTAGATGGAGGTACAGTGCATTTTACCCTTCACCCTGATCTATGGTCTGCATTGGAAGATGCCGTGGTGGATGTGGATGAAGTGCTTATCAAGCGGTCATCGGACGAGTTGGACTGGTCATTGACCATGGCCACTGTGGAAGTCCACGAAGAAAATCAGAAAGAAACTCCGGCCCAAGATATACCCGTTATAAATAAACGATAGAGCCAGGGTCCACCATCATTTTGTCACCATGAAGCGCTGGGAGAAGGTGTTGGATAACTTATACTACAGTCCCGGCAGTCCGGCAGCCTATAGTGCATTGTCGGCTCTCTATCGAGCGGCCAAACCCCAGGGGATACAACGTGCCCAAGTCCGAGATTGGTTAAGAAGACAAGACACCTATACCTTACATCGATCTGTCCGTCGCCATTTTCTACGGAACCGGGTCATCGTGGGAGGAATAGATGCCCAGTGGCAAGCGGATTTGGTGGATATGAGCGCCTTTGCCAAACACAACGATGAGAATCGGTATATCTTGACGTGCATCGATATCCTATCCAAGTATGCGTGGGTGGTACCCATCCGGACGAAAACGGGGGCAAATCTCATAGCGGCGTTCAAAGACATCTTCAAGACCGGGCGCAAACCTTTGTATTTGCAAACCGACGAAGGCACGGAATTCCTCAACAGACCGTTCCAAGCCTTTCTCAAGAAACAGAAGGTGTTTTTCTTCCATACGTACAACGAGACCAAGGCTTCCGTGGTGGAGAGGTTCAACAGGACATTCAAAGGCCGCATGTATAAATATTTCACCTATAAGAATACAAGGCGGTACATCGATGTTCTCCCGAAACTGGTGAGGGGTTACAATCGAGCCTATCATCGAAGTATAGAGAGAGCCCCCATTACCGTGACCCAACGCAATGAAGCCCAAGTCCGGCGTGTCTTGTACCCCAGGCCATCGCAGCGAACGACGAAGGCGGTGTACAAGGTCAGGGACCCTGTACGGATCAGTAAAGTCAAGGGCAAGTTCGAGAAAAGTTACTTGCCCAACTGGAGCGATGAGCACTTCCTGATTAAACAGCGCCTACCCCGACAGCGGCGAGTCTATGAACTGGAAGATCTCCAAGGGGAAACGTTGCTGGGGACGTTTTACGACACGGAATTACAGCCTGTTGTAAAAACACAGCACGACTACTACACGGTGGAGCAGATTTTGAAAACGGAACGTCGACGTGGCAAACTGTTTCATTTCGTAAAATGGCAAGGCTGGCCCAGTTCCTTCAATTCCTCGGTCGCGGCCAACCAGGTGAAACGACTATAAAACCAGACACCACTGCCGTCCTCCTTCATTCCACATCCGACCACAGTGCTATGGACCAACAGCAGCTGCCTCTGAAGACAGCGTCTCGCAAAACGCGCAAAGCGCAAGTGGTCTTTGGGGTGCTATTGCTAACCCTGCTGAGTGTGTTGTACGGAGGTGTGTTTTACGACGTAGCCTATGTCAGCACGTTACTTAACCAACTGAGAACACCAGGCACCAGCGAAACGGGTCTACAGAGAGCACCAGTCGTATCGAGCCCAGTCACCACCACCACCACCACACCCCGCGTACAAGCCACGTCGAGCTCTACACCTACACCAAGTACACCTACTACGTCTCAAGACCCACCGGATTTCATCCCTCACAGTGAACCGACCACCCACGTTGTACCCACCCCCAGCACCATCTCTGAACGTGACCAGACAACGACGACCGACGTTGTACCCACCACCACTCCAGTTCACTCGTACGAAATTTACAAGAGCGTGTTACCACGACAACGGATACACCTCAAACCATGGACCCTCGGTGGCAGCATCCCTTCACTTGCGTCATCGCAGGACCGACGGGCTCCGGCAAAACGCACTTCGTCAGGAAGCTCCTTCAACACGCCGACAGCATGATCACTCCACCCATTGCCCGAGTCGTGTGGTGTTACGGAGAATGGCAGGAAGCGTATGCAGCAATGCCCCACATCACGTTCGTGGAAGGCCCACCCAACCTGGCCGATTTGGAACCCGACACCTTGGTGGTTCTGGATGATCTCATGGCGGAGACGGATGCACGGGTCACCCAACTCTTTACCAAAGGCAGCCATCATCGACGGCTCAGCATCATCTACATTGTGCAGAATCTGTTCAGTAAAAACAAAGAACATCGGAATATCAGCTTAAATGCCCACTACCTGGTGGTCTTCAAAAACCCGAGAGATACCACTCAACTGCTGCACCTGGCGAGACAGATGTTTCCCGGCCGCACACCGTTTGCGTTGGAAGCCTTCAAAGATGCCACAACCCCTCAGCACGGGTATATGCTCTTCGACCTCAAGCAAGCCACCCCCGACCACCTTCGACTACGGACCGACATCTTTCCCGGAGAGACCCACCACGTGTACATGCAAAAATAATGTAAACACATCCACAGTGGCGCCGCCAGCTGGGGTCTGTGTGTTTGATGATGGGGAATAATAAAAAGAATGAATACCACAGCAGGGTTGACTTTGTCTGTGAGGTGGATAAAAAGGGCAGCGTTGTGGGTTCTAGCATTAGTTGTACAGGATGTCTGCGCGAGTACGGAAGCACGCTCCCACGCTCCGTGTATTGAAGACGGCCCCACCCCAGTTAGTCCGAACCATTGTACGCGGTGCGGACCCTGACCTTGTACGCTGTCTGTGCGAGATCGGGTACAACCTGTTAAAAGGCAATGTACCACTGACTCCGGCTCAGAAGGCCAAATTGGCCAAGCATAAGACAGGTCTCCGAACCCTAGTCCACAAGCGGGTCCCTCAAACACAAAAGAAAAAGGTGTTACAGAAAGGCGGCTTTCTCGGGGCCATCTTAGCACCGTTGGCCGCTTCCGTGTTGGGTCCAGTATTGGGTGGACTCTTCGGCCGACAATGAACCACACGAAAAAAATGGTCGTCGTCGAACCACGGTTCCTGCAAAACCTCCAATCACCCTACCCTGTCCCACCTACGGTGAAGACCATAAACAGCCTCGATGGAGAGATGCAACAGATCTTACAGAGACCGGGGTTAAGCGGCAGTGAGAAAGTACAACGGTACAATGAGACGCTTCAACGGTATATGACGTTCATGGACCAATACAAAACCCTGTCTACCCCAGCAACAGCACCACCACCACCACCACCACCACCACCACCACGTGACAGACCGCTGACCTCAGCACCGCTCCAACAGCCGGGTCAGGTAGCCTCCACAGCCCCACAGTGGGTGGAAGACGACGTGCTGAAGAGTGTACCTGCCTCGTTCAAGAAACAAGCTGGCCTGGTATTACAACGTATGAAACAGAATCCTAACATGACTTGGAATGATAAAGGCGAACTCCTGGTACAGAATCAGGTGGTCCCCGGCACCCACATGACGGATTTAGTGAATGATCTGATGCGTCAACGCAGATCGCACACCGATCCTCGAGGATGGGAGGTCTTCGCTCAAGGCTTGAAAGACATGCATGTACCACAGGAATTGGTGGGGAACCCCCACCGCTGGGCCTTTATGCAGCAAACCCAGCAATCGCCGAGTCGTGCACCACGACTCTCACCACAACCTTCTTGGGAATCCGAATGGGAACCGGAGTCACCCCCCAAAACTCCACCACCATCACAACGGGCACCTTCTTTTCAGACCTTTAAAAAACCACCCTCGATCAGGACACCCCACATCTCCAGAGCCGTGACACGTAGCAAGTCAACGCGACGAACACGACGCCGGACACAACCGCCCAAGGCCTGGAAGACCTATTAAAACCAACAGCAGCAGCAGGACAGCTCAGTCGCCATGTTTTACCTGACCCTACCCAGTAACAGTTCGCTGGATGTGTTTCCTGACAACACCGTGGCCAAGTACGTCACCCAGTTACCACAACCGTTACATTTACCTGGACGCTGGGAATGTGCCCTCGTGGATATCCAATACCCTTACTCGTGGTACAACGTGCGAGCCAATGAAGTGTGGTACGAGGTGACCTACGAAGGCAAAAACACCCGGCTCACCCTGCCCGAAGGCCAATACGATACCCCCAAAGAGTTCATGGGTGGGCTGTCAAGACTGATGCATGATAAGGCGCTACGGGGGGTGACGGATAGTGCAACACGCCTGATAGCCTTGCGCTTCAAGAAAAACGTGTTCTTCGATGTCAACGTACACAACGACAAGGCACAGCTTACCCTCACCGATATCGTGAATGTGAAACTCAGTCCTACACTACAGCAAATGCTGGGTTTCGATCTACAGACGTTCGCTGGTCCCACCCAACACCATGGCGAGATGCCGATGGATATGAAGTCGGGTATGTACGGACTCTACGTCTACTCGGACGTGGTGGACAACCACATCGTGGGCGATATCAACACACCTCTGTTACGGGTGGTCCCCATTAAAAAGACGTATGGCGATCAAGTCACCCACAGTTTCACCCATATCATGTACCTGCCCGTACGACATACCGATATCAACACGATCACGGTGGATATAAGAGATGACACGGGACGACCGGTGGCATTCGAACGAGGAAAAGTGGTGCTGACACTTCATTTTCGACAAGCACGTGCTCCCCACTTTGCATAATGAAAGTACCTTACGAGTGCGATGCACGCAGCTATGCCGACTATTATGCCCAACAGGCCGGGGGTGGCTTTCCGGTCTTTAGCGGTGCACGCATGCAACGAGGACATGGACTGGGGAACATACTCGGCAGCATTGTGAAAACGTTCCTGCCCTTGGTGACGCGTGGGGTGAAAGCAATGGGCAAACAAGCGGTACGCAGTGGACTGCAAGTGGCCGGTGATGTCTTGGGGGGTACGGCACCCAAAGAATCCTTGAAACGGCGGGCCAAAGAAGCGGGAGGCGTCTTGGTGGCCAAAGCACAACGCACCGTAGGGAATAAAAGAGCTGCCCCACGGAGACCACGCACCAGTCGACGACCGATCCAGCGACGACGCACATCGAAGAAGACAAAGGATATCTTTTCTTAAAACATGTCCTTAATCCACGCCGAGTCCTGCCCCTCCACCAACAGTGAATTTGATTTGTGGACCGTGCCGCCCACACAAACCAGTGTCGAACAAGGATTATGGGTGGAGCATCTCCCGCTCTCCAGCATCAACGAAACCGGGCCCATCGAGTTCACCATCAGTAATGCGGATACGGCCTATGTGGATTTAGCCCATACCTACTTGTATGTGAAAGCCAAGGTGGTCAATGGAGCTGGCACCAGACTCGCTGACCAAGCAACGGTGGGCCCGACGAATCTCTGGCTGCACTCGATGTTTCAGCAGGTGGATATTTTTCTCAGCGACAAACTCATCAGTGATTCCACCAACACGTACCCCTATCGAGCCTACATCGAGACACTGTTGTCGTATGGCCGAGAGGCTAAAAAATCTCAGCTGACAACCGCTTTATTCTACAGGGACACGGCCGAGCACATGGACACGGTGGACAATGGGGGATATAACAAACGGAAGGCTTTCACTGCGAACAGTGCCTCGGTGGATATGATGGGTCGACTGCATGCAGACATGTTCATGCAAGACCGGTACCTCTTGAACAAGATCCCCATCAAAATCCGACTGATACGGGCGCCTCCGACCTTCGCCTTGATGGCCACTAACGTAGAGGGGCATGCAGCGGACTATAAGATTGTCATCCAAGACGCAGTCCTATATGTCCGAAAAGTGAAACCGAATCCAGCCGTTCAATTGGGACACATGAAAGCCTTGGAAACAAAACCAGCCCAGTACCCTATCCGACGTGTGCAAACCAAAGTGTTCTCTGTGCCTGCTGGAAATATGGGCGCCAACAAAGAAAACCTGTTCCTGGGGGAACTACCCAAGCGATTGATCCTGGCCTGTGTGGAAAATACCAGTTTCAGCGGAGCCTACCCAGAGAATCCGTTTGACTTTAAACATTTCGGCATCAATTTTGTGGCCCTGCATGTGGATGGACAACAGGTGCCAGCCACGGCCTTAACCCCGAACTTTGGGCGGAGGAATTTCATTCGAGCCTATCAGAGCCTGTTTACAGCCACCGGTCAAATCAACCAGGACGAAGGGAATATGATCAGTCGGGAGGACTACGCGAACGGATACACGTTGTTCTGTTTCGATCTGACCCCCACCTTAGAGAACGACCATCAGCTGGCCCTGGCCAAGCAAGGCAACTTACGGTTGGAAATCCACTTTGCACGAGCCCTGGCGACCACCGTCAATGTGATCTGCTACGCCGAGTTTGACAACATCATTCAAGTGGACAAGGCGCGCAACATCCTGTGTGACTTCTCCACCTAACATGGATACAGAGCAGATAACCACCGTGCTGGAGAATGACCCAGAGACACGTAGGGTCTTTCAAGGGGTGTTCGCCCGAGATGTGTTTCCATTAGACCGTATGTATCCGGCTGCTTACGTTCTCAACACGGACCCGATGGATCGACCCGGTGAACTCTGGGTGGCCGTGTACTTGACAGAACAGCAGGGGGAATACTTTGACCCGTACGGTCTGCCACCCCTCCATCCCGATTTAACAGACTTCATGGATCAAGGCACAGAGACGTGGTGTTGGAACAGTCAAACGTTGCAAAGCCTGACCAGTGGCGTGTGCGGACAATATTGCTTGTTTTACCTGTACCATCGATGCCGGGGAAGACCCTTATCTACTATCGTACAGATGTTTGACGAGTACCCCCAGGCCGAGGACCGCGATGTACTCGTCTATGACTGGGCCGCCCATCATTTCAATGTACAAGCCCCGTTCTGGGCTTAAGTTAATGACAAGCCCCTTGTTCTGGGCTTCAATGTACAAGCCCCTTGTTCTGGGCTTCAGTTAATGACAAGCCCCTTGTTCTGGGCTTCAGTTAATGACAAGCCCTTTGTTCTGGGCTTGAATTTTCACGTGGTTGTTCTCACGTTGTTGTTGTTCACTGAATAAAAAAAGAAAAAGAATGAGATCTCACCAAAAAACCCTGTCTTGTGTGTTTTATTCCTAATGCATCAATGCCCAATGTGGAGATTCAGTCAAACTGAAATCAGTGGTGTAGGATGGGGTCAAAATGTAACCCATCAAGTTTAGAAGGCAAGAGCACTATAGTAAAAAATAGAGAGCCAATGAAATCAGCCTACAGACCAAGTACGTGTCTTTGGTCTAGGTTTGGAGCGGGCATTTCATTGAGGTACGTGTATACGGTGAGTGAAGAGACTCGTCCAACACGTATAGATTATGACTATAAGTTCTATGAGCATAATGCATGAAAGTGGCTTTGAACACCGTATTAGTCAATCAGTGGCCTAGAATGGAGCCAAAGGTAACCCATCCATGTCCAGAAAAACATTACCCGGGTGTACAAGAACCCAGATGTAGGCGCGGACGTCAGCGAAAGCACACCGTGAATACCCCAATTCGATTGGCTGATTGTTCGATCGCTGATTGGTTCTTTTTCTCGACCGCTGATTGGCTCTTTTTCTCGACCGCTGATTGGTCCAAATGGAACTGCCCATCTTTCCCAGGTTCATCTAGAATCCCCATAGAATCTAGAATTTTTTATTGGGCTCAAGCTCTGACTATAGCGATGCCTGACTGACCTGGAGGTGACCCTTTGACCTTTTGACCCGCGTCCGCGCGCGCGCGCACTGCCGGGGATGACGCGAGATGACGCGCGCGCGCGCACGCGCTGCGGGGCGCTGGGGCGGGAAAACACCCCGGCGGTTGAACATTGGAACTCTTCTATGTTTGGAGGATGAACATACGGACGTCTAAGGGAAAAAATTGGAACTCTTCTGGGTTCGAAAGTGAAAACCCGGAAGTGACGTGACAACCGACGTGACCTGCGTATATACTCCTGTAAAATAGAGCCGATTTTATTTCTTTGGAAAGGGGGAAGGTCAATTGCGCTTTTTATACTACTAAACTGTGATGTAGATTACATCTTACATAGGCCTTAAGGCCGTGATATGCATATGAAGTAGTCTGGGGCATGGTCAGTACTTTCCAATTTTCCCTTCGTCTACTACTCGCCGATTTATATTTTCAATGAATACAAGGTTGTCTTGAGAAATATATCTCAAAATATGTGTACTTCCTATTTCCCGCAGGAATTTATGGAATATCAATTCTTTCCGCAATAAACTTACAATTTACTGGCTATGGTGACGAAATTCTCCGTGTCAATTTGAGGTGGATATGAAAACGCACTGACTCACAGGTGCACTGGCTACAATTCGCTACAGTGTAATGAAATGTGTTCATTTTTTAGGCGCCCGTGATTTATTAATATGCACACACATATGTTTTTCTTATAGTTCATTGGCTGAACCGCGAGGCGGGGGAAAAAATATCAAACTAATTTCGTCTCGCGAGCAGTGTGTGAACGCAAGCCAAACAGCTCAGCATGTTATTTTGACTCGATTCATACGCTCGACTCTTCAAAATGGACTTGAAGAAGACGTTATGCGGGAACTGAAATCAATTTCTTGAAACTTTTGCTCACCGTGTGCGCTGAAACAACAACAGAGCTGTCAGGCAATTGAGGCTGTTAGCTCAGCTGATATCTCTCGTGTGCGCCGGATTATATACCGAAGGAAATATCTGTGAATTTCGATTAGCATAGGCTTCATGGTGTGTTATACCCACCTAGGAAAAAAACAGCCACAGACATGCATCAAACACACGGGAGTATGGATATATGGTATACATCTGGACTAAACTCTTTTATCAGGTAAGCTATTGCAATTATTATAATATTCATTCAAAATATTAGCAAACAACATTCTGTAGAACTATCTGTTTGAAACATTTTCTGTTTTGGGTGTCATTCTCTGGGTTAAATATTGGCGTCAGCCATTGTGGATTTGGACCAGTTCAATACTCGTAGGTTTGATAGGCATTCGTTTCCATTCATGGAATTTTTACAGTTCCACAGTGTCACAAAACAACAATAATGCCATGATGTCACAATAAGACGTTACAAAGACAATTTATCAATTCCGAAGCTCGAAGACAGAAAATTGTCAAACTTCACAAATTAATTGTAAACAAGTCTGGTGTGTCAATATCGAGGATTTCTGCCAGGGGTGGTTCCATGACTGAGCACTCACATTAATTGTGAATAATATTGAAAAAATACTACGCTATATATAGGGTAAAAACGCGGACGTAGGCGAGAACACGCTAGCTGTGTCGTCGGCTACGCTCAACAAAAATATATTTGTGTTTCTTTTGCAATTTGAAAAGGCTATAATTTTACAAGAACTATGAGTGCACCTATATATTTTATTTCCATTTAAACTCAAGCAATTGATAGTCTAATATTAAAAAATTTAACAACCTAACGCTAAAGTATGTGCTTA
This sequence comes from Hanleya hanleyi, assembly GCA_036873755.1. NCBI lineage: Eukaryota > Metazoa > Mollusca > Polyplacophora > Lepidopleurida > Hanleyidae > Hanleya > Hanleya hanleyi. The sequence goes on along the minus strand of JAVTVY010022502.1, from coordinate 64,712 downwards.
TTTTATTAATTTTTAGCGATTTTAAACTCCATAAAGTTAGTGTACGGTAGTATAAAACACCAGGTACATTGGAAATAAAATTGATTTTCTTGGCTAAACAAATACGTGTAGACTATGGATTACAGTGTTATCATAATTCCGTGAAAATTGAAACGGATTTATCGGAAAAAATAGGAAATTTTTATGCTTAAGTAACACAGCAAAAAAACACTGTGGGCAAGCCTATTGTTGCACTAACTGACACTGGCCGCCATGTTGTACTCACCTCACCTCACACGACACAAAAACTGGCCGCCATTTTGAACCCACCATGTACTGACTGACACCACACACGACACAAAAACGGGCCGCCATCTTGAACCCACCATGCACTGACTGACACCACCACACGACACAAAAACTGGCCGCCATCTTGGTCCCACACCAAAAAGGACACATAAACAGACTGCCATCTTGTACACACCACAGCCGACTTAAACTATAAATAACGTGTAAAATTGACATTTTATTCACAAAGACAATGATGAGTTCCTCCAGAAGACGAGTCCTATTTACACACCATCCGCCTAGAGATCCGAGAAATGGTGCTGCTGCGGCTGCTGCCACAGAACATAGAGAGATAGTTAGCGTTGAAGAAGCTAATGGAATGATGATAACGACAAGTTTTCAACAATGGAATGATGATAACGACAAGTTTTCAACAATGGAATGATGATAACGACAAGTTTTCAGCAAGTTATTGAAGACGAAGCCACGTTAATACGCAGTACAGAAGAGCTGGCACAGCTCAGGCGAGCTGTAATTGCAGAAGAAGATGGCAGATTGCAACGACAACAAAGTCAAGATCATTTATGCATATGTCAGGAGTGCTGGGTGACGCTCACGTGTGTTGGCGATACGTGTCATTGCGTTGAGGCTGGAGAAAACCATCTCAAAGTGAAGTGTCCCATATGTAGAAAACATGTGGGGGGCATCAAAAGAATATACCGCGCCTAAGTGTGTCGTGTGACACTATCAACGGCCCTTTTCAGGGCCAACCCATCTTTACGGAAGTGGAAACTTCTTTTCTTAAGCACACCAAATAACACCAGCTCTCATCATCCTTTTCCCCCCAAAAAATCAAAAAAAATATTTTTTTTTACTATTTTTTTCAAATTATTGAAAAAAAGGGGAAACATTGCAGTGGGGGACATGGGGAGGGGGGGGGGAGGGAAATGGAATAGCCAAAAATTTTTTTTTATCATTGAATAAAAAAGAAAAAAAAGATTCATGGAGCCAAAAAAAATCTTTTTCATTTTATATGTTTTTTTAACAATTAAATATTGAAATTAAAAAAGGGGAGGGGGGAATTGGAGGGGGGACAGGGGAGTAAGCAAGGTGGATGGAATAGCCCCCATTTTTTCTTTAATAATGAACCCATGGGGTTGAGTGAGGTATCAAATTGAAGGTGAAGTGAAGGGGCATGTAATGGGTTGGGTATGGATTGAACTATGGGCATTTTGCGCATGCGCGGTAGCCGAAAGATATGAAAATAGACGTTTTTGGAGGTAGGAGATAGCCAAAAAAAAAAAATTTTTAAAATGGACCAATGGGGTCGAGTGAGGTATCAAATTGAAGGTAAAGTGACGGAGCATCTAATGGGGTGGGTATGGGATTGAACTATCGGCCTTCTGCGCATGCGCGGCGACCGAAGGGGGTGAAAATAGCCTTTTTGGGGTTAGAGGCGTCCCTAATGGTCCAATCGGGTCGAGTGAGGTATCAAAGTGAAGGTGACGTGAAGGAGCATCTGATAGGACTGGGTGTGGGCTTGAATTAGGGTGATTCTGCGCATGCGCGAAGGCCGAAGGCTATGAAAATAGCCTTTTTTGGAGCTAGGGGAGCCCCTAATGGTCTAATGGGGACGAGTGAGGTATCAAAGTGAAGCTGAGGTGAAGGAGCATCTAATGGACTGGGTGTGGGGTTGACATATCGATAAAAAATGGATATGACCTTGAACTGATCACGTGACCTCCCCGTGATGACAAATACCCAGAACCAAGTGAGTACATGCATCCCATAGTCCCAGGTCACGCCCGATTCACGCAGACCGGAAGTGACGTCATACACCTGCGCACAACCGTGATGGAAAAAATGGATATGACCTTGAACTGATCACGTGACCTCCCCGTGATGACAAATACCCAGAACCAAGTCAGTACATGCATCCCATAGTGCCAGGTCACGCCCGATTCACGCAGACCGGAAGTGACGTCATACACCTGCGCACAACCGTGATGGAAAAACCCAGAACCAAGTCAGTACATGCATTCCATACAGGCAGACGAGGTCAAAATACTCGCTTCTGATTGGCTGTCAAAGGTCAGGTAAGTCAGAGTGCTCCACAAAGTAGTGCAATGAATACACCCCTTTCCCTAAAAATCGACTCCTCTTATACGTTTTTCTATCCACCTCCCACCACACGACACAAAAACTGGCCGCCATTTTGAACCCACACCATCTTGTACCCACCTCCTACCACACACGACACAAAAACTGGCCGCCATTTTGAACCCACACCAAAAAGGACACATAAACTGGCCGCCATCTTGGTCCCACCACACGACTCAAAAACTGACCGACGACACAAAAACTGGCCGCCATTTTGAACCCACCATGCACTGAGACACAAAAACTGGCCGCCATTTTGTACAATACCATCTTGGTCCCACCTCCTACCACACACGACACTAAAATGGGCCGCCATTTTGAACCCACCATGCACTGACTGACACCACCACACGACACAAAAACTGGCCGCCATTTTGAACCCACCATGCACTCACTGACACCACCACACGACACAAAAACGGGCCGCCATTTTGAACCCACCATGCACTCACTGACACCACCACACGACATAAAAACTGGCCGCCATTTTGAACCCACACCACACACGACACATAAACTGGCCGCCATCTTGGTCCCACCACACGACTCAAAAACTGACCGACGACACAAAAACTGGCCGCCATTTTGAACCCACCATGCACTGACTGACACCACCACACGACACAAAAACTGGCCGCCATTTTGAACCCACCATGCACTCACTGACACCACCACACGACACAAAAACTGGCCGCCATTTTGAACCCACCATGCACTGACTGACACCACCACACGACACAAAAACTGGCCGCCATTTTGAACCCACCATGCACTCACTGACACCACCACACGACACAAAAACGGGCCGCCATTTTGAACCCACCATGCACTCACTGACACCACCACACGACATAAAAACTGGCCGCCATTTTGAACCCACACCAAAAAGGACACATAAACTGGCCGCCATCTTGGTCCCACCACACGACTCAAAAACTGACCGACGACACAAAAACTGGCCGCCATTTTGAACCCACCATGCACTGACTCACACAACACCACACACGACACAAAAACTGGCCGCCATTTTGAACCCACCATGCACTGACTGACACCACCACACGACACAAAAACTGGCCGCCATTTTGAACCCACCTCCCACCACATCAATCAAAAAATCAGACCACGCCTTCCACCCCCCCCACCAGCCAATCAGAATCACGCTTACATACCACCAATTGTGACGTCATCGTTACATCCGGGTGAAATAGACTTCTATTTGCTCACTACATACTACTTACCATACTATCTATATATGTTCATTCTCTATATCTTTGTGAAGGTGGTCCCCAGTCTCCAGTCCCCTTTGGCTCATTTACAGGTATTTGTCAAAGGTCCGTGTAACATTGCACAATTCAATTTCCGTTTTCCGTCAAAAATTGAAATTTGACCGTCAATTTTCAATTTTCGTTTTTCGTTTTCGGTTTCTCAGAACCAAAAATTGAAATTTGACATTCAATTCTCAATTTTCGTTTTACTTCGCGCAAAAATGAAAATCAAATATTGAAAATTGCCTCGACTTGTCCGTTTTTCGTTTTTTGATTTTAACTTTGACGCATCAATGTTAACTGCGCACGCGCAAGGTTTCTCATGTCACTGTCGTTCCGCGGAGTAGTATGGAAAGCGCAAATCGGGTTGCTTAGGCAGGTGTGGACTACAATATTGAACGCCAGTAGGGGGAAAGATATGGGAGTGTCGCCACACGATAGCTCGCTGGAGCCAGGCATTCGAGCTAGATTACAATGGGCCAACTGCGCATGTCCAGAAGTGAGTAGGCATTCGTGCAGTAGGTGTGAAACATTATATGGAGAACAATAGGGTTGATACACATATGAGTTTCATTAAAGTAGGGTACCCTAATCATAACCATGAGGAACTTCCCGCATCGATGCGTTGAAGCTTTTAACACCCGCACTTAAAGCGTTGAAGCGTTTTTGACGCTGAACGTTGACGGGCATGTGAACGCTCCAACGATCCAGGTCCCAACAATAGAGACTGAAGATTGGACCTGAAGCGTTGAAGCAGTCTGGCATCAAACCTGACGTTTGTGTGCTTGTTTGAAATGGTGGTTTACGGAACGCTAGCAATATACGGATTTCGCGGCCCATCTCCGCGATGCTTACTCTTATTGGAATACATCTTTGTTGGTATCTTTATGAATACTATATTTCAAATCAATAACAAATAGCGGTTGGGTGCATGAATGCTGTTCGCTTTTGTAGCACTCTAAGCATCTATTTTAGAAATGAGAAAATCTAAGACTGCGCCTTGATTGGCTCAGGCCTCAATGCCAATAACCAATGACAACTGCGGGATGCCACCTATCCATACCTGTCTGGTGCATCTTCACAAGTCCAGGTAAATCGTGAATCCTCTCACAGGGTTTACCTGGACATATTTGGTGATTCGAGTGAGTTTTTGTGTCCTCGCCTCAATCTCGAACATTTCATCCCCCGAGGTTATTTTGAATTAGCATGTCGGTATCCCAAGCCGGCGATTTTTACTTTGACTCTCGATGACGATTTTAGCCTTACATCAAAGTTATGCCAACTATGCCACATCTCAAACATTGCAGCTAGTGGTTTGGCGTAATGAGCTTGCTGAGTCTGTTCAATAATTGGTTTGATTTAGAGGATACCCCTCGATCTTTGTTTTATCCAGAACTACCGTGGGCAACTAACCAAGGCAATGCATAGATACCCTAACAAATCGATCAATACACTGGCTCCCGAGGATGGCCTGGTGGGCCACATGCCAGGCCCGTAGCCAAGGGTTTTTTTTCTGGGTTCGGGCAAACCCCTCTTTCGGAAATTATTATATATTTTTCTCATATAAATGCCCTTTTCAAACAGAAGCGAACCCCCTGTTGCCCTTTTTCTCATACAGCGAACCCCCTGATGTGCCCTTTTGGAGTGAAGGCGACCCACCCCTCAGTAAATCATGACTACGGCCTTGCATGCCTCGCACGCTCCACACCTCTTATACGACACGATTTGCGTTTTCTATTCTACTCGTCATACCGGAAGTGACATCATAACCCCTCCACGTGCAAACTTAACATTGATACGTTGATAAGTTGAGATCAAAAAACCAAAAACGGACAAGTCGAGGCAATTTTCAAAATTTGATTTTCATTTTTGCGTCAATCAAAACGAAAAACGAAAATTAAAAATTGACTGTCAAATATCATTTTTTGTTTTTTGTTTTTGTAATCCCAGAATCAAAAATTTAAAATTGACGGTTAAATTTCAACTTTTGATTTTAAGATCACAAAAACAAAAATCCCACACCCCGAAATCATTATCTCAGTCCTTTAGATAATGATTTCAGACCCAGAGTCGGGTCAGGACGGTGGCTTGTTAGGGCCATGCATTGGTTTTTTGCAATTTTCTGCCTTTTACTAGTTTTCAAGATTTCACTTCCCGTGTTCTGCCTTTTCTTGTCATACTCTTGGTTCGTTTCCGAGATTTTACAATTTCTTCTGTCCATTTTCAAGAGACTTCAGCCATTCCAGCAACCATATCAAAACACCAAGAAATTCATTTTCAAGCCACTACAACAATTCGAACGACCACTTGAAAACACTGGAAATTCGCAAAAACATCGGAAAATTATTTCAGCAGCGGTGAAAACTATTTCAACTGCGGTGGAAAGTATTTCAACCGCGGTGAAAATATTCCAACCGCGGTGAAAAGTATTTCAATCGCGGTGGAAACTATTTCAACTGCGAAAACTATTTCAAACTACATGTATATGTCCCGAAAAGAATACTCCGGTCCGACACATGAAAACTGGCACTGGAGAGCAACCATTCAAATGTACAATGTGCGATTACAGAATGCCCTGATGTAACATATGAGAATTCTGCGCACCCATGCCCACACATTATACACTTGAATGGTTTCACTCTAGAATGACTGGTCATGTGTCTTATCAAATGGCTTTGAGAAAGCCATCCGTACTCTTAAATGTGTACACTTAAATGGTTTCTTTATGAATTCTCATATGTTACATCAGTGTATTCTGTAATCGCACATTGTACATTTGAATAGTTGGTCTCCAGAGGAGTTTTCATGTGTCTGACCAGAGTATTCCTTTCCGCAAATCTGTCGCTGCACAGTGTACACATGAATGGTTTTACTCCAGTAACATCGACATAATATCATCGTGACATGAAAATAATCATCGTACCATCGCTATGGTAACATAATAACATTGCCAAGGTATCACTGCAACATCGTTGAAATAGTTTTCACCGCGGTTGAAATAATTTCCACCGCGGTTGAAATACTTTCCACCGCGGTTGAAATAGTTTTTACCCCGGTTGAAATATTTTCCACCGCGGTTGAAATAGTTATCCCCGCGGTTGAAATACTCTTTCGATGTTTTGCGAATTTGCAGTGTTTTCATGTGGTCGTTCGATTTGTTGCAGTCGCTTAACAATGAATTTCTTGGTGTTTTCATATGGTTGCTGGAATGGTTGAAGTCTCTTGAAAATGGATCGAAGAATTTGTTAATCTCGGAAACGAAACCAAAAGGATGACAAGAAAAGGCAGAAAACGGGAAGTGAAATCTTGAAACTAGTAAAAGGCAGAAAATTGCAAAAATCAGTGCATGGCCCTAACAAGCCACCGTAGGTCAAGAGATAATTCCGTGTTTCCACATCGGGTGATATCATCAGATATCATGATTCGTAATCATACTGAAATCATGTCCAATATGTGTTTGAAAAATAATCAGAAATGATTCTTGGTGTAAACGATGGTATCGAACACTCAACTAGACCGGCAATGAATAAAGCAACGCATAAAAGTTTCTACATATTTATGAATATAGTGAAAATCTTTACGGTAAAAACTGTCTGCACAATATCTTGATGAATGTATGTTCACAAGTTTTCAAAGACTATACTGTCTGCATCTTCAGAACCTGACGTTTCGCTGGAGATACTCCCAGCTTTAGTAAAGCTGATATGGGTAACTCTTTGTTGGTTACTTGATGTCATGAAACACACTCAGTGCACACATGCACAAATACTTGTGTTGTAATTTTGTGTCATTGTGTTATTTTCATTATACACAAATTTGTGTTATCGGAAAACGAGGTCACCCATGTGTGACATGCGCAATTAAACACGCACGAAAATTAGGCTTTTCAGCCAATAGAAACCTACATTGTATCCGGTCGAGCGACGAATCTGAGCTAATCTGAGCCAATAGGCGTGCTGGTGATGGATTAACATGTCCAGTTTCAAACTACCGTGTGTGCGCGACAGAAGCAGATCCATTGTTATAATTAAAACAGTCGACGACATGATTTCATTATCCAAGCTTGTATAAATGCGTCAGATCCGTCATTCATTGGGCGGCCGTCGTCCATTAGGAGGTCCATAATCCAAAGATCTGTTTCATTATTAATATTAGCACCTGAATTCACATAATCGAAATATAACGAGCAGCTAGAGGATGCTAGGTCCCTCGCCGAAATGGTTGCGATAGTTTCAAGGGTGTTGTTGGTGATCGGGGGTATGGATGAGGGAGATAATTGCAGCTTGCCATACATAACCAGGGGGGAATTCTCTGTACTCAACCATCCTTCATGTTAATGGGGCAAACTAGGCATCACACCACCAAAAAATACTCATGCTAAGTATTGGCGTGATTGGCCGGAATTATTAGATATCAGACCGAGAGGAAAAAATCCTGATCTGTTAATGCCAGCGAGAAAGATATTGTTCTAGTGATTTGCTTCTGCTCGTGTGCCGATGAATAATACCATTTTTTTGCAGGGTTGTGGTTCTTACAGCGACCATGGCTTGGGAGGAGGAAATTACTATTCATGGGTGGATTATGGATAGAAGGTGTTCTTGGGTGGAAGGAAGGTCACGTCGTGAGTGTTCAGTCCAAATTTGGTTGCTCTGGTGGCCGTATGTTAAAAGATATAGAGCAGACGGCGATTCAAAATTTCCAGACGGCGATTCGGTACTTTAGGCGACCCTGGCTTGCGAGGATGAGAGTATTGCTTTGGGTCGATAGAAGGTGTCGTGGTAGGTATTCAGTCCAAATTTCGTAGCTCTAGTGCCCGGATGTAAGGAGATATAGACCAGACGGCGATTCGATTGTGGTGGTTCTTGCAACGACCCTGGCTTGTGAGGATGAAATTACTGTTCATGGGTGGATAGAAGGCCACGTGGTGAGTGTTTAGTCCAAATGTTGTTGCTCTAGTGCCCGTATGTTAGAAAATAAAGAGCAGACAGCGATTCAGAATTTCAGATGGCGGTTCAAATGTTCCAGACGGAGATTCGACTGATATGGTACTTTAGGCGACCCTGGCTTGCGATAATGAAATTACTGTTCGTGGAGGGATAGACGGTCGGGGGGGGGGCGCAATGAGGGGGTTATCCCAATGAAGATTCCCTCCAAGTTTGGTGAAATTAGTTCTCAGGGTATCTTGCAGACAAGGACATACACGGACAATCGCGAACATACACGGAACAAAAATGTGTACCTCAGATAAGTATTGATGCACGCACATAAACTAAATCATAATCAGATGAGGAGGCATCACAATGAAGCTTCCATCCAAGTTTAGGGAAATTCCGTCCAGTAGTAGTGAAATTCCGTCCAGTAGTTCCCAAGTTATACTGCAGACAAGGTCTGTATATACATGTACAAGTAGACGGACGGACGGACACCAGACACGGATGAACAGACGAACACACATCAAAACCTAATCAGATGAGGGGGCTATCTCAATGAAGGTTCCATCCAAGTTTGGTGAACTTATGTACAATAGTTCTCCAGATATCTTGCAGACAAGGCCTGTATATACATGAACAAGTAGATGGAGGAACGGACGGACACCGAACACGGAGGAACGCACGCACATACGTCAAACCTAACGAAATGAGGGGACTATCCCAATGAAGCTTCCATCCAAGTTTGGAGACATTTTGTCCAGTAGTTCTGCAGATATCATGCAGACAAGACCCGCATACATAAAGTACAAGTAGATGGACGGACGGACACCAGACACGGAAGAACGCAGCCACACACACCAAAACCTAATCAGATGAGGAGGCTATCCCAATGAAGCTTTCATCCAAGTGTGGTGAACATCTGCCCAGTAGTTCTCCAGATATCTTGCAGACAAGGCCTGTATATGCACGTACAAGTAGATGGACGAACGGACGAACACGGACGAATGCACGCACAAACTTAACGAAATGAGGGGATATCCCAATGAAGCTTCCATCCAAGACTGGTGAAATTCCATCCATTAGTTCTCAAGCTATCTTGCAGACATGGACACGGACATGCACGGACATACATGGACATGCACGGAACGGAACTTTCGGAAGCCATTTTAAAGTGCCCCGGCCACAACGCGGCGGGGGACAAAAAGTAAATTTGGAGTTACTTGATAGATAGAAGCGGTCAACAGTTTTTAATGATACCGACAAAATCAATTGATATTCTGTTCATGAAAACCGCATCACAATCCGTACTGCAAATTAATCAAATAAAACAACCCAACTGTATGTATAATGTGGAACACAAGATTGTGGGCTGCGCACAAAATGTTGTGTTAGTACATCACAAGTTTATGCTATCCAATCCAAGTTTGACTTCCGTGTATAACACAAGTTTGTCAATGTGTTGCGTACAACACAATGTTGTGTAAAAAAGATGTGTGCAAGATAGAGTTGCTAAAATACGACACAACTATTGTGTTGAAAATAACACAAGTTTGTGTTGAAATATCAGTGTTTGAGATACCGGTAGTGAGAATGACATCCGGGCACATGTGAATCCGCATCCCATGAGGAGTCGATTAAGCATGGATGCTTGCTTTTGAGACGAAATGCCATCAAAAATTTTTTTTCGCGCCTCTTGGATGGCATACTACTAGCGTTAAGGGGGATATTATATTAAGAATGCTTCAAAATAACTTTCTGGGTTTTCAATCAAGGCAGTGCTGTGCGAATCAATTTAAAAGTTATGAATACCCGAGCCGTTGAAATCACCCGACATTAACAATTGTGATTTGGCTTCAGAATCTTGTATCCTCAGAGTGGATGACCTCGAAGAGTGGCGCCACCTGTTGCCAAAGCATCGATGCGTTGAAGCTTTTAACACCCGCACTTAAAGCGTTGAAGCGTTTTTGACGCTGAACGTTGACGGGCATGTGAACGCTCCAACGATCCAGGTCCCAACAATAGAGACTGAAGATTGGACCTGAAGCGTTGAAGCAGTCTGGCATCAAACCTGACGTTCGTGTGCTTGTTTGAAATGGTGGTTTACGGAACGCTAGCAATATACGGATTTCGCGGCCCATCTCCGCGATGCTTACTCTTATTGGAATACATCTTTGTTGGTATCTTTATGAATACTATATTTCAAATCAATAACAAATAGCGGTTGGGTGCATGAATGCTGTTCGCTTTTGTAGCACTCTAAGCATCTATTTTAGAAATGAGAAAATCTAAGACTGCGCCTTGATTGGCTCAGGCCTCAATGCCAATAACCAATGACAACTGCGGGATGCCACCTATCCATACCTGTCTGGTGCATCTTCACAAGTCCAGGTAAATCGTGAATCCTCTCACAGGGTTTACCTGGACATATTTGGTGATTCGAGTGAGTTTTTGTGTCCTCGCCTCAATCTCGAACATTTCATCCCCCGAGGTTATTTTGAATTAGCATGTCGGTATCCCAAGCCGGCGATTTTTACTTTGACTCTCGATGACGATTTTAGCCTTACATCAAAGTTATGCCAACTATGCCACATCTCAAACATTGCAGCTAGTGGTTTGGCGTAATGAGCTTGCTGAGTCTGTTCAATAATTGGTTTGATTTAGAGGATACCCCTCGATCTTTGTTTTATCCAGAACTACCGTGGGCAACTAACCAAGGCAATGCATAGATACCCTAACAAATCGATCAATACACTGGCTCCCGAGGATGGCCTGGTGGGCCACATGCCAGGCCCGTAGCCAAGGGTTTTTTTTCTGGGTTCGGGCAAACCCCTCTTTCGGAAATTATTATATATTTTTCTCATATAAATGCCCTTTTCAAACAGAAGCGAACCCCCTGTTGCCCTTTTTCTCATACAGCGAACCCCCTGATGTGCCCTTTTGGAGTGAAGGCGACCCACCCCTCAGTAAATCATGACTACGGCCTTGCATGCCTCGCACGCTCCACACCTCTTATACGACACGATTTGCGTTTTCTATTCTACTCGTCATACCGGAAGTGACATCATAACCCCTCCACGTGCAAACTTAACATTGATACGTTGATAAGTTGAGATCAAAAAACCAAAAACGGACAAGTCGAGGCAATTTTCAAAATTTGATTTTCATTTTTGCGTCAATCAAAACGAAAAACGAAAATTAAAAATTGACTGTCAAATATCATTTTTTGTTTTTTGTTTTTGTAATCCCAGAATCAAAAATTTAAAATTGACGGTTAAATTTCAACTTTTGATTTTAAGATCACAAAAACAAAAATCCCACACCCCGAAATCATTATCTCAGTCCTTTAGATAATGATTTCAGACCCAGAGTCGGGTCAGGACGGTGGCTTGTTAGGGCCATGCATTGGTTTTTTGCAATTTTCTGCCTTTTACTAGTTTTCAAGATTTCACTTCCCGTGTTCTGCCTTTTCTTGTCATACTCTTGGTTCGTTTCCGAGATTTTACAATTTCTTCTGTCCATTTTCAAGAGACTTCAGCCATTCCAGCAACCATATCAAAACACCAAGAAATTCATTTTCAAGCCACTACAACAATTCGAACGACCACTTGAAAACACTGGAAATTCGCAAAAACATCGGAAAATTATTTCAGCAGCGGTGAAAACTATTTCAACTGCGGTGGAAAGTATTTCAACCGCGGTGAAAATATTCCAACCGCGGTGAAAAGTATTTCAATCGCGGTGGAAACTATTTCAACTGCGAAAACTATTTCAAACTACATGTATATGTCCCGAAAAGAATACTCCGGTCCGACACATGAAAACTGGCACTGGAGAGCAACCATTCAAATGTACAATGTGCGATTACAGAATGCCCTGATGTAACATATGAGAATTCTGCGCACCCATGCCCACACATTATACACTTGAATGGTTTCACTCTAGAATGACTGGTCATGTGTCTTATCAAATGGCTTTGAGAAAGCCATCCGTACTCTTAAATGTGTACACTTAAATGGTTTCTTTATGAATTCTCATATGTTACATCAGTGTATTCTGTAATCGCACATTGTACATTTGAATAGTTGGTCTCCAGAGGAGTTTTCATGTGTCTGACCAGAGTATTCCTTTCCGCAAATCTGTCGCTGCACAGTGTACACATGAATGGTTTTACTCCAGTAACATCGACATAATATCATCGTGACATGAAAATAATCATCGTACCATCGCTATGGTAACATAATAACATTGCCAAGGTATCACTGCAACATCGTTGAAATAGTTTTCACCGCGGTTGAAATAATTTCCACCGCGGTTGAAATACTTTCCACCGCGGTTGAAATAGTTTTTACCCCGGTTGAAATATTTTCCACCGCGGTTGAAATAGTTATCCCCGCGGTTGAAATACTCTTTCGATGTTTTGCGAATTTGCAGTGTTTTCATGTGGTCGTTCGATTTGTTGCAGTCGCTTAACAATGAATTTCTTGGTGTTTTCATATGGTTGCTGGAATGGTTGAAGTCTCTTGAAAATGGATCGAAGAATTTGTTAATCTCGGAAACGAAACCAAAAGGAGGACAAGAAAAGGCAGAAAACGGGAAGTGAAATCTTGAAACTAGTAAAAGGCAGAAAATTGCAAAAATCAGTGCATGGCCCTAACAAGCCACCGTAGGTCAAGAGATAATTCCGTGTTTCCACATCGGGTGATATCATCAGATATCATGATTCGTAATCATACTGAAATCATGTCCAATATGTGTTTGAAAAATAATCAGAAATGATTCTTGATGTAAACGATGGTATCGAACACTCAACTAGACCGGCAATGAATAAAGCAACGCATAAAAGTTTCTACATATTTATGAATATAGTGAAAATCTTTACGGTAAAAACTGTCTGCACAATATCTTGATGAATGTATGTTCACAAGTTTTCAAAGACTATACTGTCTGCATCTTCAGAACCTGACGTTTCGCTGGAGATACTCCCAGCTTTAGTAAAGCTGATATGGGTAACTCTTTGTTGGTTACTTGATGTCATGAAACACACTCAGTGCACACATGCACAAATACTTGTGTTGTAATTTTGTGTCATTGTGTTATTTTCATTATACACAAATTTGTGTTATCGGAAAACGAGGTCACCCATGTGTGACATGCGCAATTAAACACGCACGAAAATTAGGCTTTTCAGCCAATAGAAACCTACATTGTATCCGGTCGAGCGACGAATCTGAGCTAATCTGAGCCAATAGGCGTGCTGGTGATGGATTAACATGTCCAGTTTCAAACTACCGTGTGTGCGCGACAGAAGCAGATCCATTGTTATAATTAAAACAGTCGACGACATGATTTCATTATCCAAGCTTGTATAAATGCGTCAGATCCGTCATTCATTGGGCGGCCGTCGTCCATTAGGAGGTCCATAATCCAAAGATCTGTTTCATTATTAATATTAGCACCTGAATTCACATAATCGAAATATAACGAGCAGCTAGAGGATGCTAGGTCCCTCGCCGAAATGGTTGCGATAGTTTCAAGGGTGTTGTTGGTGATCGGGGGTATGGATGAGGGAGATAATTGCAGCTTGCCATACATAACCAGGGGGGAATTCTCTGTACTCAACCATCCTTCATGTTAATGGGGCAAACTAGGCATCACACCACCAAAAAATACTCATGCTAAGTATTGGCGTGATTGGCCGGAATTATTAGATATCAGACCGAGAGGAAAAAATCCTGATCTGTTAATGCCAGCGAGAAAGATATTGTTCTAGTGATTTGCTTCTGCTCGTGTGCCGATGAATAATACCATTTTTTTGCAGGGTTGTGGTTCTTACAGCGACCATGGCTTGGGAGGAGGAAATTACTATTCATGGGTGGATTATGGATAGAAGGTGTTCTTGGGTGGAAGGAAGGTCACGTCGTGAGTGTTCAGTCCAAATTTGGTTGCTCTGGTGGCCGTATGTTAAAAGATATAGAGCAGACGGCGATTCAAAATTTCCAGACGGCGATTCGGTACTTTAGGCGACCCTGGCTTGCGAGGATGAGAGTATTGCTTTGGGTCGATAGAAGGTGTCGTGGTAGGTATTCAGTCCAAATTTCGTAGCTCTAGTGCCCGGATGTAAGGAGATATAGACCAGACGGCGATTCGATTGTGGTGGTTCTTGCAACGACCCTGGCTTGTGAGGATGAAATTACTGTTCATGGGTGGATAGAAGGCCACGTGGTGAGTGTTTAGTCCAAATGTTGTTGCTCTAGTGCCCGTATGTTAGAAAATAAAGAGCAGACAGCGATTCAGAATTTCAGATGGCGGTTCAAATGTTCCAGACGGAGATTCGACTGATATGGTACTTTAGGCGACCCTGGCTTGCGATAATGAAATTACTGTTCGTGGAGGGATAGACGGTCGGGGGGGGGGCGCAATGAGGGGGTTATCCCAATGAAGATTCCCTCCAAGTTTGGTGAAATTAGTTCTCAGGGTATCTTGCAGACAAGGACATACACGGACAATCGCGAACATACACGGAACAAAAATGTGTACCTCAGATAAGTATTGATGCACGCACATAAACTAAATCATAATCAGATGAGGAGGCATCACAATGAAGCTTCCATCCAAGTTTAGGGAAATTCCGTCCAGTAGTAGTGAAATTCCGTCCAGTAGTTCCCAAGTTATACTGCAGACAAGGTCTGTATATACATGTACAAGTAGACGGACGGACGGACACCAGACACGGATGAACAGACGAACACACATCAAAACCTAATCAGATGAGGGGGCTATCTCAATGAAGGTTCCATCCAAGTTTGGTGAACTTATGTACAATAGTTCTCCAGATATCTTGCAGACAAGGCCTGTATATACATGAACAAGTAGATGGAGGAACGGACGGACACCGAACACGGAGGAACGCACGCACATACGTCAAACCTAACGAAATGAGGGGACTATCCCAATGAAGCTTCCATCCAAGTTTGGAGACATTTTGTCCAGTAGTTCTGCAGATATCATGCAGACAAGACCCGCATACATAAAGTACAAGTAGATGGACGGACGGACACCAGACACGGAAGAACGCAGCCACACACACCAAAACCTAATCAGATGAGGAGGCTATCCCAATGAAGCTTTCATCCAAGTGTGGTGAACATCTGCCCAGTAGTTCTCCAGATATCTTGCAGACAAGGCCTGTATATGCACGTACAAGTAGATGGACGAACGGACGAACACGGACGAATGCACGCACAAACTTAACGAAATGAGGGGATATCCCAATGAAGCTTCCATCCAAGACTGGTGAAATTCCATCCATTAGTTCTCAAGCTATCTTGCAGACATGGACACGGACATGCACGGACATACATGGACATGCACGGAACGGAACTTTCGGAAGCCATTTTAAAGTGCCCCGACCACAACGCGGCGGGGGACAAAAAGTAAATTTGGAGTTACTTGATAGATAGAAGCGGTCAACAGTTTTTAATGATACCGACAAAATCAATTGATATTCTGTTCATGAAAACCGCATCACAATCCGTACTGCAAATTAATCAAATAAAACAACCCAACTGTATGTATAATGTGGAACACAAGATTGTGGGCTGCGCACAAAATGTTGTGTTAGTACATCACAAGTTTATGCTATCCAATCCAAGTTTGACTTCCGTGTATAACACAAGTTTGTCAATGTGTTGCGTACAACACAATGTTGTGTAAAAAAGATGTGTGCAAGATAGAGTTGCTAAAATACGACACAACTATTGTGTTGAAAATAACACAAGTTTGTGTTGAAATATCAGTGTTTGAGATACCGGTAGTGAGAATGACATCCGGGCACATGTGAATCCGCATCCCATGAGGAGTCGATTAAGCATGGATGCTTGCTTTTGAGACGAAATGCCATCAAAAATTTTTTTTCGCGCCTCTTGGATGGCATACTACTAGCGTTAAGGGGGATATTATATTAAGAATGCTTCAAAATAACTTTCTGGGTTTTCAATCAAGGCAGTGCTGTGCGAATCAATTTAAAAGTTATGAATACCCGAGCCGTTGAAATCACCCGACATTAACAATTGTGATTTGGCTTCAGAATCTTGTATCCTCAGAGTGGATGACCTCGAAGAGTGGCGCCACCTGTTGCCAAAGCATCGATGCGTTGAAGCTTTTAACACCCGCACTTAAAGCGTTGAAGCGTTTTTGACGCTGAACGTTGACGGGCATGTGAACGCTCCAACGATCCAGGTCCCAACAATAGAGACTGAAGATTGGACCTGAAGCGTTGAAGCAGTCTGGCATCAAACCTGACGTTTGTGTGCTTGTTTGAAATGGTGGTTTACGGAACGCTAGCAATATACGGATTTCGCGGCCCATCTCCGCGATGCTTACTCTTATTGGAATACATCTTTGTTGGTATCTTTATGAATACTATATTTCAAATCAATAACAAATAGCGGTTGGGTGCATGAATGCTGTTCGCTTTTGTAGCACTCTAAGCATCTATTTTAGAAATGAGAAAATCTAAGACTGCGCCTTGATTGGCTCAGGCCTCAATGCCAATAACCAATGACAACTGCGGGATGCCACCTATCCATACCTGTCTGGTGCATCTTCACAAGTCCAGGTAAATCGTGAATCCTCTCACAGGGTTTACCTGGACATATTTGGTGATTCGAGTGAGTTTTTGTGTCCTCGCCTCAATCTCGAACATTTCATCCCCCGAGGTTATTTTGAATTAGCATGTCGGTATCCCAAGCCGGCGATTTTTACTTTGACTCTCGATGACGATTTTAGCCTTACATCAAAGTTATGCCAACTATGCCACATCTCAAACATTGCAGCTAGTGGTTTGGCGTAATGAGCTTGCTGAGTCTGTTCAATAATTGGTTTGATTTAGAGGATACCCCTCGATCTTTGTTTTATCCAGAACTACCGTGGGCAACTAACCAAGGCAATGCATAGATACCCTAACAAATCGATCAATACACTGGCTCCCGAGGATGGCCTGGTGGGCCACATGCCAGGCCCGTAGCCAAGGGTTTTTTTTCTGGGTTCGGGCAAACCCCTCTTTCGGAAATTATTATATATTTTTCTCATATAAATGCCCTTTTCAAACAGAAGCGAACCCCCTGTTGCCCTTTTTCTCATACAGCGAACCCCCTGATGTGCCCTTTTGGAGTGAAGGCGACCCACCCCTCAGTAAATCATGACTACGGCCTTGCATGCCTCGCACGCTCCACACCTCTTATACGACACGATTTGCGTTTTCTATTCTACTCGTCATACCGGAAGTGACATCATAACCCCTCCACGTGCAAACTTAACATTGATACGTTGATAAGTTGAGATCAAAAAACCAAAAACGGACAAGTCGAGGCAATTTTCAAAATTTGATTTTCATTTTTGCGTCAATCAAAACGAAAAACGAAAATTAAAAATTGACTGTCAAATATCATTTTTTGTTTTTTGTTTTTGTAATCCCAGAATCAAAAATTTAAAATTGACGGTTAAATTTCAACTTTTGATTTTAAGATCACAAAAACAAAAATCCCACACCCCGAAATCATTATCTCAGTCCTTTAGATAATGATTTCAGACCCAGAGTCGGGTCAGGACGGTGGCTTGTTAGGGCCATGCATTGGTTTTTGCAATTTTCTGCCTTTTACTAGTTTTCAAGATTTCACTTCCCGTGTTCTGCCTTTTCTTGTCATACTCTTGGTTCGTTTCCGAGATTTTACAATTTCTTCTGTCCATTTTCAAGAGACTTCAGCCATTCCAGCAACCATATCAAAACACCAAGAAATTCATTTTCAAGCCACTACAACAATTCGAACGACCACTTGAAAACACTGGAAATTCGCAAAAACATCGGAAAATTATTTCAGCAGCGGTGAAAACTATTTCAACTGCGGTGGAAAGTATTTCAACCGCGGTGAAAATATTCCAACCGCGGTGAAAAGTATTTCAATCGCGGTGGAAACTATTTCAACTGCGAAAACTATTTCAAACTACATGTATATGTCCCGAAAAGAATACTCCGGTCCGACACATGAAAACTGGCACTGGAGAGCAACCATTCAAATGTACAATGTGCGATTACAGAATGCCCTGATGTAACATATGAGAATTCTGCGCACCCATGCCCACACATTATACACTTGAATGGTTTCACTCTAGAATGACTGGTCATGTGTCTTATCAAATGGCTTTGAGAAAGCCATCCGTACTCTTAAATGTGTACACTTAAATGGTTTCTTTATGAATTCTCATATGTTACATCAGTGTATTCTGTAATCGCACATTGTACATTTGAATAGTTGGTCTCCAGAGGAGTTTTCATGTGTCTGACCAGAGTATTCCTTTCCGCAAATCTGTCGCTGCACAGTGTACACATGAATGGTTTTACTCCAGTAACATCGACATAATATCATCGTGACATGAAAATAATCATCGTACCATCGCTATGGTAACATAATAACATTGCCAAGGTATCACTGCAACATCGTTGAAATAGTTTTCACCGCGGTTGAAATAATTTCCACCGCGGTTGAAATACTTTCCACCGCGGTTGAAATAGTTTTTACCCCGGTTGAAATATTTTCCACCGCGGTTGAAATAGTTATCCCCGCGGTTGAAATACTCTTTCGATGTTTTGCGAATTTGCAGTGTTTTCATGTGGTCGTTCGATTTGTTGCAGTCACTTAACAATGAATTTCTTGGTGTTTTCATATGGTTGCTGGAATGGTTGAAGTCTCTTGAAAATGGATCGAAGAATTTGTTAATCTCGGAAACGAAACCAAAAGGAGGACAAGAAAAGGCAGAAAACGGGAAGTGAAATCTTGAAACTAGTAAAAGGCAGAAAATTGCAAAAATCAGTGCATGGCCCTAACAAGCCACCGTAGGTCAAGAGATAATTCCGTGTTTCCACATCGGGTGATATCATCAGATATCATGATTCGTAATCATACTGAAATCATGTCCAATATGTGTTTGAAAAATAATCAGAAATGATTCTTGGTGTAAACGATGGTATCGAACACTCAACTAGACCGGCAATGAATAAAGCAACGCATAAAAGTTTCTACATATTTATGAATATAGTGAAAATCTTTACGGTAAAAACTGTCTGCACAATATCTTGATGAATGTATGTTCACAAGTTTTCAAAGACTATACTGTCTGCATCTTCAGAACCTGACGTTTCGCTGGAGATACTCCCAGCTTTAGTAAAGCTGATATGGGTAACTCTTTGTTGGTTACTTGATGTCATGAAACACACTCAGTGCACACATGCACAAATACTTGTGTTGTAATTTTGTGTCATTGTGTTATTTTCATTATACACAAATTTGTGTTATCGGAAAACGAGGTCACCCATGTGTGACATGCGCAATTAAACACGCACGAAAATTAGGCTTTTCAGCCAATAGAAACCTACATTGTATCCGGTCGATCGACGAATCTGAGCTAATCTGAGCCAATAGGCGTGCTGGTGATGGATTAACATGTCCAGTTTCAAACTACCGTGTGTGCGCGACAGAAGCAGATCCATTGTTATAATTAAAACAGTCGACGACATGATTTCATTATCCAAGCTTGTATAAATGCGTCAGATCCGTCATTCATTGGGCGGCCGTCGTCCATTAGGAGGTCCATAATCCAAAGATCTGTTTCATTATTAATATTAGCACCTGAATTCACATAATCGAAATATAACGAGCAGCTAGAGGATGCTAGGTCCCTCGCCGAAATGGTTGCGATAGTTTCAAGGGTGTTGTTGGTGATCGGGGGTATGGATGAGGGAGATAATTGCAGCTTGCCATACATAACCAGGGGGGAATTCTCTGTACTCAACCATCCTTCATGTTAATGGGGCAAACTAGGCATCACACCACCAAAAAATACTCATGCTAAGTATTGGCGTGATTGGCCGGAATTATTAGATATCAGACCGAGAGGAAAAAATCCTGATCTGTTAATGCCAGCGAGAAAGATATTGTTCTAGTGATTTGCTTCTGCTCGTGTGCCGATGAATAATACCATTTTTTTGCAGGGTTGTGGTTCTTACAGCGACCATGGCTTGGGAGGAGGAAATTACTATTCATGGGTGGATTATGGATAGAAGGTGTTCTTGGGTGGAAGGAAGGTCACGTCGTGAGTGTTCAGTCCAAATTTGGTTGCTCTGGTGGCCGTATGTTAAAAGATATAGAGCAGACGGCGATTCAAAATTTCCAGACGGCGATTCGGTACTTTAGGCGACCCTGGCTTGCGAGGATGAGAGTATTGCTTTGGGTCGATAGAAGGTGTCGTGGTAGGTATTCAGTCCAAATTTCGTAGCTCTAGTGCCCGGATGTAAGGAGATATAGACCAGACGGCGATTCGATTGTGGTGGTTCTTGCAACGACCCTGGCTTGTGAGGATGAAATTACTGTTCATGGGTGGATAGAAGGCCACGTGGTGAGTGTTTAGTCCAAATGTTGTTGCTCTAGTGCCCGTATGTTAGAAAATAAAGAGCAGACAGCGATTCAGAATTTCAGATGGCGGTTCAAATGTTCCAGACGGAGATTCGACTGATATGGTACTTTAGGCGACCCTGGCTTGCGATAATGAAATTACTGTTCGTGGAGGGATAGACGGTCGGGGGGGGGGCGCAATGAGGGGGTTATCCCAATGAAGATTCCCTCCAAGTTTGGTGAAATTAGTTCTCAGGGTATCTTGCAGACAAGGACATACACGGACAATCGCGAACATACACGGAACAAAAATGTGTACCTCAGATAAGTATTGATGCACGCACATAAACTAAATCATAATCAGATGAGGAGGCATCACAATGAAGCTTCCATCCAAGTTTAGGGAAATTCCGTCCAGTAGTAGTGAAATTCCGTCCAGTAGTTCCCAAGTTATACTGCAGACAAGGTCTGTATATACATGTACAAGTAGACGGACGGACGGACACCAGACACGGATGAACAGACGAACACACATCAAAACCTAATCAGATGAGGGGGCTATCTCAATGAAGGTTCCATCCAAGTTTGGTGAACTTATGTACAATAGTTCTCCAGATATCTTGCAGACAAGGCCTGTATATACATGAACAAGTAGATGGAGGAACGGACGGACACCGAACACGGAGGAACGCACGCACATACGTCAAACCTAACGAAATGAGGGGACTATCCCAATGAAGCTTCCATCCAAGTTTGGAGACATTTTGTCCAGTAGTTCTGCAGATATCATGCAGACAAGACCCGCATACATAAAGTACAAGTAGATGGACGGACGGACACCAGACACGGAAGAACGCAGCCACACACACCAAAACCTAATCAGATGAGGAGGCTATCCCAATGAAGCTTCCATCCAAGTGTGGTGAACATCTGCCCAGTAGTTCTCCAGATATCTTGCAGACAAGGCCTGTATATGCACGTACAAGTAGATGGACGAACGGACGAACACGGACGAATGCACGCACAAACTTAACGAAATGAGGGGATATCCCAATGAAGCTTCCATCCAAGACTGGTGAAATTCCATCCATTAGTTCTCAAGCTATCTTGCAGACATGGACACGGACATGCACGGACATACATGGACATGCACGGAACGGAACTTTCGGAAGCCATTTTAAAGTGCCCCGGCCACAACGCGGCGGGGGACAAAAAGTAAATTTGGAGTTACTTGATAGATAGAAATCAATTGATATTCTGTTCATGAAAACCGCATCACAATCCGTACTGCAAATTAATCAAATAAAACAACCCAACTGTATGTATAATGTGGAACACAAGATTGTGGGCTGCGCACAAAATGTTGTGTTAGTACATCACAAGTTTATGCTATCCAATCCAAGTTTGACTTCCGTGTATAACACAAGTTTGTCAATGTGTTGCGTACAACACAATGTTGTGTAAAAAAGATGTGTGCAAGATAGAGTTGCTAAAATACGACACAACTATTGTGTTGAAAATAACACAAGTTTGTGTTGAAATATCAGTGTTTGAGATACCGGTAGTGAGAATGACATCCGGGCACATGTGAATCCGCATCCCATGAGGAGTCGATTAAGCATGGATGCTTGCTTTTGAGACGAAATGCCATCAAAAATTTTTTTTCGCGCCTCTTGGATGGCATACTACTAGCGTTAAGGGGGATATTATATTAAGAATGCTTCAAAATAACTTTCTGGGTTTTCAATCAAGGCAGTGCTGTGCGAATCAATTTAAAAGTTATGAATACCCGAGCCGTTGAAATCACCCGACATTAACAATTGTGATTTGGCTTCAGAATCTTGTATCCTCAGAGTGGATGACCTCGAAGAGTGGCGCCACCTGTTGCCAAAGCATCGATGCGTTGAAGCTTTTAACACCCGCACTTAAAGCGTTGAAGCGTTTTTGACGCTGAACGTTGACGGGCATGTGAACGCTCCAACGATCCAGGTCCCAACAATAGAGACTGAAGATTGGACCTGAAGCGTTGAAGCAGTCTGGCATCAAACCTGACGTTCGTGTGCTTGTTTGAAATGGTGGTTTACGGAACGCTAGCAATATACGGATTTCGCGGCCCATCTCCGCGATGCTTACTCTTATTGGAATACATCTTTGTTGGTATCTTTATGAATACTATATTTCAAATCAATAACAAATAGCGGTTGGGTGCATGAATGCTGTTCGCTTTTGTAGCACTCTAAGCATCTATTTTAGAAATGAGAAAATCTAAGACTGCGCCTTGATTGGCTCAGGCCTCAATGCCAATAACCAATGACAACTGCGGGATGCCACCTATCCATACCTGTCTGGTGCATCTTCACAAGTCCAGGTAAATCGTGAATCCTCTCACAGGGTTTACCTGGACATATTTGGTGATTCGAGTGAGTTTTTGTGTCCTCGCCTCAATCTCGAACATTTCATCCCCCGAGGTTATTTTGAATTAGCATGTCGGTATCCCAAGCCGGCGATTTTTACTTTGACTCTCGATGACGATTTTAGCCTTACATCAAAGTTATGCCAACTATGCCACATCTCAAACATTGCAGCTAGTGGTTTGGCGTAATGAGCTTGCTGAGTCTGTTCAATAATTGGTTTGATTTAGAGGATACCCCTCGATCTTTGTTTTATCCAGAACTACCGTGGGCAACTAACCAAGGCAATGCATAGATACCCTAACAAATCGATCAATACACTGGCTCCCGAGGATGGCCTGGTGGGCCACATGCCAGGCCCGTAGCCAAGGGTTTTTTTTCTGGGTTCGGGCAAACCCCTCTTTCGGAAATTATTATATATTTTTCTCATATAAATGCCCTTTTCAAACAGAAGCGAACCCCCTGTTGCCCTTTTTCTCATACAGCGAACCCCCTGATGTGCCCTTTTGGAGTGAAGGCGACCCACCCCTCAGTAAATCATGACTACGGCCTTGCATGCCTCGCACGCTCCACACCTCTTATACGACACGATTTGCGTTTTCTATTCTACTCGTCATACCGGAAGTGACATCATAACCCCTCCACGTGCAAACTTAACATTGATACGTTGATAAGTTGAGATCAAAAAACCAAAAACGGACAAGTCGAGGCAATTTTCAAAATTTGATTTTCATTTTTGCGTCAATCAAAACGAAAAACGAAAATTAAAAATTGACTGTCAAATATCATTTTTTGTTTTTTGTTTTTGTAATCCCAGAATCAAAAATTTAAAATTGACGGTTAAATTTCAACTTTTGATTTTAAGATCACAAAAACAAAAATCCCACACCCCGAAATCATTATCTCAGTCCTTTAGATAATGATTTCAGACCCAGAGTCGGGTCAGGACGGTGGCTTGTTAGGGCCATGCATTGGTTTTTTGCAATTTTCTGCCTTTTACTAGTTTTCAAGATTTCACTTCCCGTGTTCTGCCTTTTCTTGTCATACTCTTGGTTCGTTTCCGAGATTTTACAATTTCTTCTGTCCATTTTCAAGAGACTTCAGCCATTCCAGCAACCATATCAAAACACCAAGAAATTCATTTTCAAGCCACTACAACAATTCGAACGACCACTTGAAAACACTGGAAATTCGCAAAAACATCGGAAAATTATTTCAGCAGCGGTGAAAACTATTTCAACTGCGGTGGAAAGTATTTCAACCGCGGTGAAAATATTCCAACCGCGGTGAAAAGTATTTCAATCGCGGTGGAAACTATTTCAACTGCGAAAACTATTTCAAACTACATGTATATGTCCCGAAAAGAATACTCCGGTCCGACACATGAAAACTGGCACTGGAGAGCAACCATTCAAATGTACAATGTGCGATTACAGAATGCCCTGATGTAACATATGAGAATTCTGCGCACCCATGCCCACACATTATACACTTGAATGGTTTCACTCTAGAATGACTGGTCATGTGTCTTATCAAATGGCTTTGAGAAAGCCATCCGTACTCTTAAATGTGTACACTTAAATGGTTTCTTTATGAATTCTCATATGTTACATCAGTGTATTCTGTAATCGCACATTGTACATTTGAATAGTTGGTCTCCAGAGGAGTTTTCATGTGTCTGACCAGAGTATTCCTTTCCGCAAATCTGTCGCTGCACAGTGTACACATGAATGGTTTTACTCCAGTAACATCGACATAATATCATCGTGACATGAAAATAATCATCGTACCATCGCTATGGTAACATAATAACATTGCCAAGGTATCACTGCAACATCGTTGAAATAGTTTTCACCGCGGTTGAAATAATTTCCACCGCGGTTGAAATACTTTCCACCGCGGTTGAAATAGTTTTTACCCCGGTTGAAATATTTTCCACCGCGGTTGAAATAGTTATCCCCGCGGTTGAAATACTCTTTCGATGTTTTGCGAATTTGCAGTGTTTTCATGTGGTCGTTCGATTTGTTGCAGTCGCTTAACAATGAATTTCTTGGTGTTTTCATATGGTTGCTGGAATGGTTGAAGTCTCTTGAAAATGGATCGAAGAATTTGTTAATCTCGGAAACGAAACCAAAAGGATGACAAGAAAAGGCAGAAAACGGGAAGTGAAATCTTGAAACTAGTAAAAGGCAGAAAATTGCAAAAATCAGTGCATGGCCCTAACAAGCCACCGTAGGTCAAGAGATAATTCCGTGTTTCCACATCGGGTGATATCATCAGATATCATGATTCGTAATCATACTGAAATCATGTCCAATATGTGTTTGAAAAATAATCAGAAATGATTCTTGGTGTAAACGATGGTATCGAACACTCAACTAGACCGGCAATGAATAAAGCAACGCATAAAAGTTTCTACATATTTATGAATATAGTGAAAATCTTTACGGTAAAAACTGTCTGCACAATATCTTGATGAATGTATGTTCACAAGTTTTCAAAGACTATACTGTCTGCATCTTCAGAACCTGACGTTTCGCTGGAGATACTCCCAGCTTTAGTAAAGCTGATATGGGTAACTCTTTGTTGGTTACTTGATGTCATGAAACACACTCAGTGCACACATGCACAAATACTTGTGTTGTAATTTTGTGTCATTGTGTTATTTTCATTATACACAAATTTGTGTTATCGGAAAACGAGGTCACCCATGTGTGACATGCGCAATTAAACACGCACGAAAATTAGGCTTTTCAGCCAATAGAAACCTACATTGTATCCGGTCGAGCGACGAATCTGAGCTAATCTGAGCCAATAGGCGTGCTGGTGATGGATTAACATGTCCAGTTTCAAACTACCGTGTGTGCGCGACAGAAGCAGATCCATTGTTATAATTAAAACAGTCGACGACATGATTTCATTATCCAAGCTTGTATAAATGCGTCAGATCCGTCATTCATTGGGCGGCCGTCGTCCATTAGGAGGTCCATAATCCAAAGATCTGTTTCATTATTAATATTAGCACCTGAATTCACATAATCGAAATATAACGAGCAGCTAGAGGATGCTAGGTCCCTCGCCGAAATGGTTGCGATAGTTTCAAGGGTGTTGTTGGTGATCGGGGGTATGGATGAGGGAGATAATTGCAGCTTGCCATACATAACCAGGGGGGAATTCTCTGTACTCAACCATCCTTCATGTTAATGGGGCAAACTAGGCATCACACCACCAAAAAATACTCATGCTAAGTATTGGCGTGATTGGCCGGAATTATTAGATATCAGACCGAGAGGAAAAAATCCTGATCTGTTAATGCCAGCGAGAAAGATATTGTTCTAGTGATTTGCTTCTGCTCGTGTGCCGATGAATAATACCATTTTTTTGCAGGGTTGTGGTTCTTACAGCGACCATGGCTTGGGAGGAGGAAATTACTATTCATGGGTGGATTATGGATAGAAGGTGTTCTTGGGTGGAAGGAAGGTCACGTCGTGAGTGTTCAGTCCAAATTTGGTTGCTCTGGTGGCCGTATGTTAAAAGATATAGAGCAGACGGCGATTCAAAATTTCCAGACGGCGATTCGGTACTTTAGGCGACCCTGGCTTGCGAGGATGAGAGTATTGCTTTGGGTCGATAGAAGGTGTCGTGGTAGGTATTCAGTCCAAATTTCGTAGCTCTAGTGCCCGGATGTAAGGAGATATAGACCAGACGGCGATTCGATTGTGGTGGTTCTTGCAACGACCCTGGCTTGTGAGGATGAAATTACTGTTCATGGGTGGATAGAAGGCCACGTGGTGAGTGTTTAGTCCAAATGTTGTTGCTCTAGTGCCCGTATGTCAGAAAATAAAGAGCAGACAGCGATTCAGAATTTCAGATGGCGGTTCAAATGTTCCAGACGGAGATTCGACTGATATGGTACTTTAGGCGACCCCTGGCTTGCGATAATGAAATTACTGTTCGTGGAGGGATAGACGGTTTGGGGGCGCAATGAGGGGGTTATCCCAATGAAGATTCCCTCCAAGTTTGGTGAAATTAGTTCTCAGGTATCTTGCAGACAAGGACAAACACGGACAATCGCGAACGAACATACACGGAACAAAAATGTACCTCAGATAAGTATTGATGCACGCACATAAACTAAATCATAATCAGATGAGGAGGCATCACAATGAAGCTTCCATCCAAGTTTAGGGAAATTCCGTCCAGTAGTAGTGAAATTCCGTCCAGTAGTTCCCAAGTTATACTGCAGACAAGGTCTGTATATACATGTACAAGTAGACGGACGGACGGACACCAGACACGGATGAACAGACGAACACACATCAAAACCTAATCAGATGAGGGGGCTATCTCAATGAAGGTTCCATCCAAGTTTGGTGAACTTATGTACAATAGTTCTCCAGATATCTTGCAGACAAGGCCTGTATATACATGAACAAGTAGATGGAGGAACGGACGGACACCGAACACGGAGGAACGCACGCACATACGTCAAACCTAACGAAATGAGGGGACTATCCCAATGAAGCTTCCATCCAAGTTTGGAGACATTTTGTCCAGTAGTTCTGCAGATATCATGCAGACAAGACCCGCATACATAAAGTACAAGTAGATGGACGGACGGACACCAGACACGGAAGAACGCAGCCACACACACCAAAACCTAATCAGATGAGGAGGCTATCCCAATGAAGCTTTCATCCAAGTGTGGTGAACATCTGCCCAGTAGTTCTCCAGATATCTTGCAGACAAGGCCTGTATATGCACGTACAAGTAGATGGACGAACGGACGAACACGGACGAATGCACGCACAAACTTAACGAAATGAGGGGATATCCCAATGAAGCTTCCATCCAAGACTGGTGAAATTCCATCCATTAGTTCTCAAGCTATCTTGCAGACATGGACACGGACATGCACGGACATACATGGACATGCACGGAACGGAACTTTCGGAAGCCATTTTAAAGTGCCCCGACCACAACGCGGCGGGGGACAAAAAGTAAATTTGGAGTTACTTGATAGATAGAAGCGGTCAACAGTTTTTAATGATACCGACAAAATCAATTGATATTCTGTTCATGAAAACCGCATCACAATCCGTACTGCAAATTAATCAAATAAAACAACCCAACTGTATGTATAATGTGGAACACAAGATTGTGGGCTGCGCACAAAATGTTGTGTTAGTACATCACAAGTTTATGCTATCCAATCCAAGTTTGACTTCCGTGTATAACACAAGTTTGTCAATGTGTTGCGTACAACACAATGTTGTGTAAAAAAGATGTGTGCAAGATAGAGTTGCTAAAATACGACACAACTATTGTGTTGAAAATAACACAAGTTTGTGTTGAAATATCAGTGTTTGAGATACCGGTAGTGAGAATGACATCCGGGCACATGTGAATCCGCATCCCATGAGGAGTCGATTAAGCATGGATGCTTGCTTTTGAGACGAAATGCCATCAAAAATTTTTTTTCGCGCCTCTTGGATGGCATACTACTAGCGTTAAGGGGGATATTATATTAAGAATGCTTCAAAATAACTTTCTGGGTTTTCAATCAAGGCAGTGCTGTGCGAATCAATTTAAAAGTTATGAATACCCGAGCCGTTGAAATCACCCGACATTAACAATTGTGATTTGGCTTCAGAATCTTGTATCCTCAGAGTGGATGACCTCGAAGAGTGGCGCCACCTGTTGCCAAAGCATCGATGCGTTGAAGCTTTTAACACCCGCACTTAAAGCGTTGAAGCGTTTTTGACGCTGAACGTTGACGGGCATGTGAACGCTCCAACGATCCAGGTCCCAACAATAGAGACTGAAGATTGGACCTGAAGCGTTGAAGCAGTCTGGCATCAAACCTGACGTTTGTGTGCTTGTTTGAAATGGTGGTTTACGGAACGCTAGCAATATACGGATTTCGCGGCCCATCTCCGCGATGCTTACTCTTATTGGAATACATCTTTGTTGGTATCTTTATGAATACTATATTTCAAATCAATAACAAATAGCGGTTGGGTGCATGAATGCTGTTCGCTTTTGTAGCACTCTAAGCATCTATTTTAGAAATGAGAAAATCTAAGACTGCGCCTTGATTGGCTCAGGCCTCAATGCCAATAACCAATGACAACTGCGGGATGCCACCTATCCATACCTGTCTGGTGCATCTTCACAAGTCCAGGTAAATCGTGAATCCTCTCACAGGGTTTACCTGGACATATTTGGTGATTCGAGTGAGTTTTTGTGTCCTCGCCTCAATCTCGAACATTTCATCCCCCGAGGTTATTTTGAATTAGCATGTCGGTATCCCAAGCCGGCGATTTTTACTTTGACTCTCGATGACGATTTTAGCCTTACATCAAAGTTATGCCAACTATGCCACATCTCAAACATTGCAGCTAGTGGTTTGGCGTAATGAGCTTGCTGAGTCTGTTCAATAATTGGTTTGATTTAGAGGATACCCCTCGATCTTTGTTTTATCCAGAACTACCGTGGGCAACTAACCAAGGCAATGCATAGATACCCTAACAAATCGATCAATACACTGGCTCCCGAGGATGGCCTGGTGGGCCACATGCCAGGCCCGTAGCCAAGGGTTTTTTTTCTGGGTTCGGGCAAACCCCTCTTTCGGAAATTATTATATATTTTTCTCATATAAATGCCCTTTTCAAACAGAAGCGAACCCCCTGTTGCCCTTTTTCTCATACAGCGAACCCCCTGATGTGCCCTTTTGGAGTGAAGGCGACCCACCCCTCAGTAAATCATGACTACGGCCTTGCATGCCTCGCACGCTCCACACCTCTTATACGACACGATTTGCGTTTTCTATTCTACTCGTCATACCGGAAGTGACATCATAACCCCTCCACGTGCAAACTTAACATTGATACGTTGATAAGTTGAGATCAAAAAACCAAAAACGGACAAGTCGAGGCAATTTTCAAAATTTGATTTTCATTTTTGCGTCAATCAAAACGAAAAACGAAAATTAAAAATTGACTGTCAAATATCATTTTTTGTTTTTTGTTTTTGTAATCCCAGAATCAAAAATTTAAAATTGACGGTTAAATTTCAACTTTTGATTTTAAGATCACAAAAACAAAAATCCCACACCCCGAAATCATTATCTCAGTCCTTTAGATAATGATTTCAGACCCAGAGTCGGGTCAGGACGGTGGCTTGTTAGGGCCATGCATTGGTTTTTGCAATTTTCTGCCTTTTACTAGTTTTCAAGATTTCACTTCCCGTGTTCTGCCTTTTCTTGTCATACTCTTGGTTCGTTTCCGAGATTTTACAATTTCTTCTGTCCATTTTCAAGAGACTTCAGCCATTCCAGCAACCATATCAAAACACCAAGAAATTCATTTTCAAGCCACTACAACAATTCGAACGACCACTTGAAAACACTGGAAATTCGCAAAAACATCGGAAAATTATTTCAGCAGCGGTGAAAACTATTTCAACTGCGGTGGAAAGTATTTCAACCGCGGTGAAAATATTCCAACCGCGGTGAAAAGTATTTCAATCGCGGTGGAAACTATTTCAACTGCGAAAACTATTTCAAACTACATGTATATGTCCCGAAAAGAATACTCCGGTCCGACACATGAAAACTGGCACTGGAGAGCAACCATTCAAATGTACAATGTGCGATTACAGAATGCCCTGATGTAGTGAAAGTGAAATCTTGAAACTAGTAAAAGGCAGAAAATTGCAAAAATCAGTGCATGGCCCTAACAAGCCACCGTAGGTCAAGAGATAATTCCGTGTTTCCACATCGGGTGATATCATCAGATATCATGATTCGTAATCATACTGAAATCATGTCCAATATGTGTTTGAAAAATAATCAGAAATGATTCTTGGTGTAAACGATGGTATCGAACACTCAACTAGACCGGCAATGAATAAAGCAACGCATAAAAGTTTCTACATATTTATGAATATAGTGAAAATCTTTACGGTAAAAACTGTCTGCACAATATCTTGATGAATGTATGTTCACAAGTTTTCAAAGACTATACTGTCTGCATCTTCAGAACCTGACGTTTCGCTGGAGATACTCCCAGCTTTAGTAAAGCTGATATGGGTAACTCTTTGTTGGTTACTTGATGTCATGAAACACACTCAGTGCACACATGCACAAATACTTGTGTTGTAATTTTGTGTCATTGTGTTATTTTCATTATACACAAATTTGTGTTATCGGAAAACGAGGTCACCCATGTGTGACATGCGCAATTAAACACGCACGAAAATTAGGCTTTTCAGCCAATAGAAACCTACATTGTATCCGGTCGATCGACGAATCTGAGCTAATCTGAGCCAATAGGCGTGCTGGTGATGGATTAACATGTCCAGTTTCAAACTACCGTGTGTGCGCGACAGAAGCAGATCCATTGTTATAATTAAAACAGTCGACGACATGATTTCATTATCCAAGCTTGTATAAATCCGTCAGATCCGTCATTCATTGGGCGGCCGTCGTCCATTAGGAGGTCCATAATCCAAAGATCTGTTTCATTATTAATATTAGCACCTGAATTCACATAATCGAAATATAACGAGCAGCTAGAGGATGCTAGGTCCCTCGCCGAAATGGTTGCGATAGTTTCAAGGGTGTTGTTGGTGATCGGGGGTATGGATGAGGGAGATAATTGCAGCTTGCCATACATAACCAGGGGGGAATTCTCTGTACTCAACCATCCTTCATGTTAATGGGGCAAACTAGGCATCACACCACCAAAAAATACTCATGCTAAGTATTGGCGTGATTGGCCGGAATTATTAGATATCAGACCGAGAGGAAAAAATCCTGATCTGTTAATGCCAGCGAGAAAGATATTGTTCTAGTGATTTGCTTCTGCTCGTGTGCCGATGAATAATACCATTTTTTTGCAGGGTTGTGGTTCTTACAGCGACCATGGCTTGGGAGGAGGAAATTACTATTCATGGGTGGATTATGGATAGAAGGTGTTCTTGGGTGGAAGGAAGGTCACGTCGTGAGTGTTCAGTCCAAATTTGGTTGCTCTGGTGGCCGTATGTTAAAAGATATAGAGCAGACGGCGATTCAAAATTTCCAGACGGCGATTCGGTACTTTAGGCGACCCTGGCTTGCGAGGATGAGAGTATTGCTTTGGGTCGATAGAAGGTGTCGTGGTAGGTATTCAGTCCAAATTTCGTAGCTCTAGTGCCCGGATGTAAGGAGATATAGACCAGACGGCGATTCGATTGTGGTGGTTCTTGCAACGACCCTGGCTTGTGAGGATGAAATTACTGTTCATGGGTGGATAGAAGGCCACGTGGTGAGTGTTTAGTCCAAATGTTGTTGCTCTAGTGCCCGTATGTTAGAAAATAAAGAGCAGACAGCGATTCAGAATTTCAGATGGCGGTTCAAATGTTCCAGACGGAGATTCGACTGATATGGTACTTTAGGCGACCCTGGCTTGCGATAATGAAATTACTGTTCGTGGAGGGATAGACGGTCGGGGGGGGGGCGCAATGAGGGGGTTATCCCAATGAAGATTCCCTCCAAGTTTGGTGAAATTAGTTCTCAGGGTATCTTGCAGACAAGGACATACACGGACAATCGCGAACATACACGGAACAAAAATGTGTACCTCAGATAAGTATTGATGCACGCACATAAACTAAATCATAATCAGATGAGGAGGCATCACAATGAAGCTTCCATCCAAGTTTAGGGAAATTCCGTCCAGTAGTAGTGAAATTCCGTCCAGTAGTTCCCAAGTTATACTGCAGACAAGGTCTGTATATACATGTACAAGTAGACGGACGGACGGACACCAGACACGGATGAACAGACGAACACACATCAAAACCTAATCAGATGAGGGGGCTATCTCAATGAAGGTTCCATCCAAGTTTGGTGAACTTATGTACAATAGTTCTCCAGATATCTTGCAGACAAGGCCTGTATATACATGAACAAGTAGATGGAGGAACGGACGGACACCGAACACGGAGGAACGCACGCACATACGTCAAACCTAACGAAATGAGGGGACTATCCCAATGAAGCTTCCATCCAAGTTTGGAGACATTTTGTCCAGTAGTTCTGCAGATATCATGCAGACAAGACCCGCATACATAAAGTACAAGTAGATGGACGGACGGACACCAGACACGGAAGAACGCAGCCACACACACCAAAACCTAATCAGATGAGGAGGCTATCCCAATGAAGCTTTCATCCAAGTGTGGTGAACATCTGCCCAGTAGTTCTCCAGATATCTTGCAGACAAGGCCTGTATATGCACGTACAAGTAGATGGACGAACGGGCGAACACGGACGAATGCACGCACAAACTTAACGAAATGAGGGGATATCCCAATGAAGCTTCCATCCAAGACTGGTGAAATTCCATCCATTAGTTCTCAAGCTATCTTGCAGACATGGACACGGACATGCACGGACATACATGGACATGCACGGAACGGAACTTTCGGAAGCCATTTTAAAGTGCCCCGGCCACAACGCGGCGGGGGACAAAAAGTAAATTTGGAGTTACTTGATAGATAGAAGCGGTCAACAGTTTTTAATGATACCGACAAAATCAATTGATATTCTGTTCATGAAAACCGCATCACAATCCGTACTGCAAATTAATCAAATAAAACAACCCAACTGTATGTATAATGTGGAACACAAGATTGTGGGCTGCGCACAAAATGTTGTGTTAGTACATCACAAGTTTATGCTATCCAATCCAAGTTTGACTTCCGTGTATAACACAAGTTTGTCAATGTGTTGCGTACAACACAATGTTGTGTAAAAAAGATGTGTGCAAGATAGAGTTGCTAAAATACGACACAACTATTGTGTTGAAAATAACACAAGTTTGTGTTGAAATATCAGTGTTTGAGATACCGGTAGTGAGAATGACATCCGGGCACATGTGAATCCGCATCCCATGAGGAGTCGATTAAGCATGGATGCTTGCTTTTGAGACGAAATGCCATCAAAAAATTTTTTTCGCGCCTCTTGGATGGCATACTACTAGCGTTAAGGGGGATATTATATTAAGAATGCTTCAAAATAACTTTCTGGGTTTTCAATCAAGGCAGTGCTGTGCGAATCAATTTAAAAGTTATGAATACCCGAGCCGTTGAAATCACCCGACATTAACAATTGTGATTTGGCTTCAGAATCTTGTATCCTCAGAGTGGATGACCTCGAAGAGTGGCGCCACCTGTTGCCAAAGTACCAAACTTGCAAGGATTCTGTTCAGTCATTCAGAAGTATTTGTCCGAAAACGAGCATTTCAACTAGACCTCCAGCTGGTGCCACCGATGGACGGATCGGCATGAAAAACAATCCCAAGAATGATCTTGTGTCAGTTATGGACATACCAAGTTTGGAAGGAATCAGTTCAGATTGATTTAGAATTTATTGTCCGGAAACGAAGTCTGACGGATAGGCGTCCGGACAGAGCCCAAGCTCTCCGGACGTCGGGGGACAGTATCGCCTAACGATGCCTAATACGGTACCGGGTTAACATATATTGTGATACTGCCTTTCACGGGTACGCGCAGACATCAATCCTAGCCCCAGCAGGGACCTAATGATACTGTCATTCATTAGGTCCCACGTACATCTTAGCCACCATCGTAGTGTAGAAGCCCGAATCGTATAAACAATGATTTAGTTGCTCCTTACCATACATTTTCCGATAAAACATATCATGAACTAGTCCGAATCGTCCGAACGGCCAACATCTGTTGTCTTTTTGAGTGGGTTTCGCCGCCTTTTGTACCAGTCCCCGCTTGAATATATGATCAGCTCCGCCATGTTTGTTTTCACGCCGGAGTGTCGACTGTGAAAACGGTGGCGTGTATGGTGTTTATTGCGGCCACCGTTTGCACAGTCGACACTCCAGCGTGGAAACAAACATGGCGGAGCTGTTTGAAATTTTCAGTGGCGACTGGTACAAAAGGCGGCGAAACACACTCAAAAAGACAACAGATGCTGGCCGTTCGGACGATTCGGACTAGTTCATGATATGTTTTATCGGAAAATGCATGGTAAGGAGCAACTAAATCATTGTTTATACGATTCGGGCTTCTACACTACGATGGTGGCTAAGATGTACGTGGGACCTAATGAATGACAGTATCATTAGGTCCCTGTTGGGGCTAACATCAATCCTAGCTGTCCGAAATATCTGACTGGTGGCTGGGGTGTTATTTGGACGCGTATCCGGGCCTTAGAAACAAGTTTTAGGGCGTGATAGGTGGTCTTAAATGTGGGGTGTCGAGACAATTAGGTCTCAATACAACACCCCCCCCCCCCCCCCATGCTTTAGATGTGATAAATCATTTGGGCTTTGTATATAAAGACCCCATATTTCGACACCCCACCCCCTAGCAAGCCGGTCGAGTTAACCTGGTATGTACATTCTTGATTCTTGACAGCCGAATACACGTTCCAGTTAATATGGCTGACGGTACAACTGCTAAACTTACCTCACAATGTCGTGGCCAGTTGTCCTCCAAAATATCGCAACTTTTGGTATCGAAGTCTGCGCTGTGGCGGAAATTAGTTCATATACGAAAGCGAGACCGCGGGGATCGGGGACTGGGGACAGAGTGTTCAGCCCTGTATATATTTTACTTGAACGTGTGGAAAGACGATACCTTGCGAAAATACCGATAAATGATCCAAAAAGGGAATCTTGGAGACTGGGGACCGCATACACGAAGACATAGAGACTGAACATGTGAAATTGAATGTAAATATAGTCCAAAGAGTTCGATCAACTATATTTTCATGTACGTGTGGAAAGGGAACACTTTGTCAAATACCTGTAAATGAGCCAAAGGGGACTGGAGACTGGGGACCGCCTTCACAAAGATATAAAATATGAACATATATAGAGAGTATAGTATATAGTGTTCGGTAAAGAAAGGGGCGAAAATATATACAAATAACCAAAAGGGGACGGAGGACTGGGGACAGCCAAGAGAGAGACATATACACTCATAAATACACTAATATCTGTACATGAGCCAAAGGGGACTGGAGACTGGGGACAGCCAAGAGAAAGGCATATACACTCATAAATACACTAATACCTGTACATGAGGCAAAGGGGACTGGAGAGTGGGGACAGCCAAGAGAAAGACATATACACTCATAAATACACTAATACCTGTACATGCGCGAAGGGGACTGGAGACGGGACAGCCAAGAGAAGGGCATATACACTCATAAATACACTAATACCTGTACATGAGCCGAGGGGGACTGGAGACTGGGGACAGCCAAGAGAAAGACATATATGCTCATAAATACACTAATACCTGTACATGAGCCGAAGGGGACTGGAGACTGGGGACAGCTAAGAGAAAGGCATATACACTCATAAATGCATACGTAAGGAAAGAATGAATGAATGAATAAGACTAAATGATTAACTTGATTACTTTTATTATTACTATATATATACACACACACATATGTGTTTGAGACATGGGGTTAAATATTTATATATATATATATAGGTTAAGGGATTAATTTTTATATATAGGTAATACCTTTATTTAACGTCACGTTACATGACCTACTAGCCTTCTTTAACGGTGAATACTTTTGTGCCGCCTTTCACATATGCCCTTTCATGTGTGAAAATTGACCGACAGGGTGATCCTTGATTTATACTGATTTAATTTAGATTGGTGAAACAGTGCGGGCTGTTTCTTTACAGATTTCCTCATTCGGTCCTAGACCGAGGTGAGAATGTATAGAGAACGTACATGTTTTTTGTTTGTTTTTTTTTTTTGTCCCCCGCCGCAACACGGCCGGGGACTTTAAAATGGTTCTTGCTTCTATGTGTCCGTGCATGCACGGACATGTCCGTGCAAATACTTCGTAAGCAATAACTTCTAAAGGCTTTGTCGGATTCCTCCGAAATTTGGCATCTGCATTCTTTGCGACAAGACGTCTCTTGGTATTACATTTCAACAGCATCCGCCTGTAGGTGGCGCCACTGGGTCTTGTTCCAATCTTTAGTGCATGTCCCTGCAAATACTTCGTAAGCGATAACTCCTAAATGCTTTGTCGGATTCCTCCGAAATTTGGCGTCTGCATTCTTTGCGACAAGACGTCTGTTGGTATTACGTTTCAGCAAGATCCGCGTGTAGATGGCGCCACTGGGTCTTGTTCCAATCTTAGTGCATGTCCGTGGATGTTCGTGCAAATGCTTCATAAGCGATAACTCCTAAATGCTTTGTCGGATTCCTCCGAAATTTGGCATCTGCATTCTTTGCGACAAGACGTCTGTTGTTATTACGTTTCAGCAAGATCCGCCTGTAGGTGGCGCCACTGGGGCTTGTTCCAATATTTAGTGCATGTCCGTGCAAATACTGCGTAAGCGATAACTCCTAAATGCTTTGTCGGATTCCTCCGAAATTTGGCATCTGCATTCTTTGTGACAAGACGTCGCTGGTATTACGTTTCAGCAAGATCCGCCTGTAGGTGGCGCCACTGGGTCTTGTTCCAATCTTTAATGCATGTCCGTTCATGTTTGTTCAAATCCTTCGCGAGAGATAACTTTCAAACAATTTGTCGGATTTCTCCGAAATTTGGTAAATGCATTCCCTGCGACAAAACACCGTTGGTGATGCGTTTCAGCAAAATCCACCCGGAGGTGGCGCCACTAGAGTTCATTTCCATCATTTCATGCTGCAAGTGATAACTTAGAAACACTTGGTCGAATTTCTTTGAAATATTCTACATATTTACCTTTCTGGGTAACATGAGAAACGTTGCGACTCATCGGATTCTTCTCTAATTTGGCATTCATTTACCATGCCAGGAGCTGGGAGCTTGGGATTGCCTTTCGCTCACTTGCACTCACAGGTGGCGCCACCTGGTGATAACATCTCAAATTCGTTTCTGGGTAATAACTTGAGAACTGACCATCGGATTCTTCTCAAATTTTGTATGAATGTACCGTGACATAAGATGTCGCTTGATAATGCATTTCACTGACTTGCGCCTAGAGGTGGCGTCACCTGGTATCAAAATCTAAATTTAGTTTCTGGGCAATAACTTGAGGACCCTCATCGGATTCTTCTCAAATTTGGTATGCAGATGTCCCCATGATAACATGTTCCTTGGGATTGTATTTTTCCCGCTTCTGCCTACAGGTGGCGTCTCCTGGTGGAAACATTTGTTTCTGGGCAATAATTTGGCAACTGCTCATCAGATTATTCTCAAATTTTGTATTCATATGTGACCCGCCCCAAATAACATGAACACCGGTGGGCATCTAGTACCGGCAATAACTTGAGGACCCCTCTTCAGAGTCTCAAAGTTCATATGCTGATACCATGACATGAGATGTCATTTGGGATTGTGTTTTGCCTGCTTGCACCTACAGGTGGTGACTCCTTGTGGCAAAGTCTAAATTTGGTTTCTGGGCAATAGGTTGAGGATGCCTTCATATTCTTGTCAAATTTAGCTTGCAGATAATATGCCATGAGTTGTCTCTTGGGGTTGCATTTCGGTTACATAATTTTCATGCTACATGGTAAAGAAAATATATTACAGTAGCAATCAACATTCAGTCAGCCATTCGGAGTTGATCTCAAAACCTGGGAAGGTGGAAAGACCCCTCTGCTTCTTACGCCTGTGAAGTAGCTGTTGCCATCCTCATGAATATCTTCTGAAGCGCTTGTAAATATTGCTGCCATTTTGGCGGGGGATCTAGCATCCTCTGGCTGCTTGTTAAATCTTGGTTTCTTTTGCCGTGGGTAGTTAGAAAGGACACCGGGATTGTGTGGAGGTCAACTGTTATTAGACAAGGAGAGAGAGAGTAAAGTAACTGTCGGATTGTCAAAATGTGTTGGGATCCGTTTTCAAAATATTAAGTGCACACGGGGGAGGTACCCGCTGGTAAACCATAATGGTATAGGGTGGTGACTTTTTTTGTAGAGATTTGAACTCATATAAGAACAGCAACATATACGACACGTAGATGTGCTGAATAGTTTTGTTCCTGAGAAATGATCAGACCTGAAAAAGAGACTTTTTAGTTGATTTTTCTCACATGTCCCTCCGCCTGTAAATTAGTTTGAACATCAACGATGCCGTCACGACGGTTGAGCCGCATCAGACAACACGGTAGTTTGTCTGCCACTGGTCGTCGTCATACGAAGCCGGTGTGGAGGCTAAGAATGTCCGGTGGCTAAGAGTGTCCGTCTCCTATCTTCTCACCCAGCTACGACACTATTCTCCACACTGGAGACAAGTGTCCGTCCTTAGTTGCAAAAGAAGAGGATATGTAAAGGGACACTCAGGACATCAGGACATTCTTAGCCATCACACCGGCCACAGGTGTTTGGCAAGTTAATCAGCTGGGGGGTATCGTCAACAATGGATCGGACAAGGTGACTCACTAAAGTACGACCTCCTCTCGATCATCCGTAAACACTTTCACAGAAATTAGCCTATCTCTATATTTCACCTCCTATTTTATTCTTTATATGTTAATTCTTCATGCTACCATCCAAAGATTCTCATAATCCATCAATTATGGTTGGTAAATCGTCCAAACACTCTGAATTTTAGCGTCCAGACAACTTCCGTTACAACTTCGGCCAAACTCGGCAATCTCCGTTTTATTGCAGCGCTGATATCAATCCTGGATATACTCACGGTCTTTATCTAAACAGGTCTCTACGAGTGCAAACGATCGCTACCATCTGTACAGCGATCTACACCAGCTAATATTTACGGGGTTATGGCAGTGGTATGGATGGAATTAAAAAATAATAAGAAGTAGAGATCTGTTTGAATAAGTATCGTGATATTGCAGCCGCTCCGGAAAAAAGTGGGCATGACCGCAACGCGAGACTTGAATCAGGAAACTGAACGGAGATTGCCGAGTTGGCCGAAGTTGTAACGAAAGTTGAATGGACGCTAAAATTCAGAGTGTTTGGCCGATTTACCACCCATAACTGACGGATTATGAGAATCTTTGGATGGTAGCATGAAAAATTAACCTCTAAAGAATAAAATAGGAGGTGAAATATAGAGGTAGGTTAATTTCTGCGAAAATGTTTACGAATGGTCGAGAGGAGGACATAATTTAGTGAGGCACTTTGTCCGATCGATCGTTGACGATACCCCCAGCTAATTAAATTTCCAAACACCTGTGACACCGGCATTCAGATTGCAGAGCAAGTGCGTACAGTTGGCCAACACCTCCATTCGAATACGTCCATTTGTATTCGACGGCGGTCACTCACTCACTCACCCGATGGATAGTTTCCTTTCTGAAAAATGATCGGACCTGAAAAAGTTACTTTTGGGTTGATTTTTCTCACATGCCTTCGTCTGAGAATTAGTTCGATTATCAACGCCACAGGGGCTCGTTACCGTTGTTAATTGGTTAACTAGGTTGATTATAGGGGGGGGGGGTCGAGGTCGGTAATAAAAGACTTTATTACCCACCTCGAACCCCCCTCTCCCCTATAATCAACCTATTTAACCAATTAACAACGGTAACGAGCCCCTGTGATCAACGCTGCCTCCACGACGGTTGAGGCGCATCAGACAAGCTGGTAGTTTGTCTGCCACTGGTGTTCTTCATACCAATTCTTCATCCACAAACCCCAACCTGTAACCATCTCGGTCATCTATAGGCGGTAAGACTGAACCTGGGATCGTGTGTATCCATTTCAGACTACTTTCGGCAACTACAGAAGGGAATTTCCAGAAATCAATACCACGTGACTTCGTCAGCCAATCAGCTAAATTCTACTGACGTAACCCCAACGTAACCCGCCATTTTCGAGTCATGTGATGATCTATTTCTTCAAAATTACAGATCTACCACACCTCTTGGGTGATATGAAACTTATTCAAACCTATATATTTTGTATGCCCAGGCAATATCTGTTTCCGAGGTATGTATGAAAAGCTGTAATTTATCAGCGTTTTCGAGTCTGTTCTCCGCCGGACGAAGGCCGAACAGAATCCGGTAAAACACCGGATATCGCTCCGCGATAATGGAGACACACGATTCGCAAGCCATCGTATGGATGGCGAAGTGTACGCAAATGCCACGAACCCGGCATTCAGATTGCAGAGAAATAATGTTGATAAAGTTAGCAACGGATTCAGATTCGATTCATATTCAAAATCATGCGTGAATATGTGGCCGTGCATTCGCGAATGCACGGCCACATATTCACCGATGTCCAATTCCAGTTTTGAATAGGCGGCCTTGGATTCGCGAATCCACGGCCGTCGATTTGCGAATCCACGGCCGTCGATTCGTCAGAGTTTTCGAAGTCTTGAGTGTATATACGTATAGACATACTGCCCTCAGAAAAAGCTGCATTTCATGCAAGAATATATTGCCGCTTGTTCACAAACAATTTCCCGTGTATATTCGCATGTATTCACAGACATTTATATAAATCGAATATATAATTATATGTAATTTTAATTTGAATATATCGAAAAAGGTCGAACAACTATATATATGACACTGATAAGATTGTGCGGAGGCGATTGAAACCGTCCAAAATTAACGCTGTCCATGTTACGTGCCATGAAAAGTTAGGCAAACTATGGAAGAAGAAGAAAGCAATTTTCTTTTGTCAAAAGCTTGATGAACATACCCCGAATGAAAAACAAGATAAGTCGAAATGTTTACTAATCTACGTATTATGTAGACACACCCCGGTGTCACGCTAGAAAACCAGGTCTACCGGGTCAGGGGACCGGGGGGGGGGGGAGAGGCATTATGACCCCCTACCAAACTATCCATAGTAACTCCGAGACGACAGATAAGTAAGAGATCACAATCCGTGAATTTTTAGCATAACAAATTGTGGCCGATTTAAGCTTCTTTACAAGACCTTCAAAGCATCAAATAACAAAAGGTAAATTCAAAACGGCGGCCATGAGGGAGTACCCAAAAAGTATTTTCGTAGTTTTTCTTCAAAATATTGGCTTTTCTGTACAGAAAAGTGTCAAAAACAACCTTATTCCGCATCAGATAATCATTTCCTAAATCATTGCGTAGTTTTATTCGGAGAAATTAGTATAAATAAAAAAAATAATCGAGCAAAAAGAGAAGTTTTTAACATATGGCGTGACTGTGACGTCATAAGTTTGGAATATGACGTCACCAAATCGGCCGTCTTGTATTTGTTTTGCATTTTATGATAGAGATTGACTCCAAAATATATTGTGGAAAGATTCAGAATCCTAACTAAATAAGAAAAGGGTGTGGGGGTGGCGTGCCTGGGCAGGTCTGGGAAGGATCCAAATAGTTCAGGCATGGTAGGGTAAAATTAAACGAGTATGCCCCATTAAGGACATTGTGGACGGCCCCTGAAACGTTGAGCCACCCTGGGGATGGATTAGCTCGAAGTGCAGTGCTACTGTGAACATATAAACGGCCACCTTTGCCTGGCTCAAAGTTAATTTTACTATACAAACCCGTCTAAAAATAACTGAGGTAAAACAAATATTTTAAACCTTATTAATTAAGGACATTGTGGCCGGCCCTGAAACGTTGAGCCACCCTGGGGATGGACTAATTCGAAGTGCAGTGCTACTGTGAATATATAAACGACCACCTCTGTCTGGCTCAATGTTAATTTTACTATACAAACCCGTCTAAAAATGACTGAGGTAAAACAAATATTTTAAAGCTTATTAATTAAGGACATTGTGGACGGCCCCTGAAATGTTGAGCCACCCTGGGGATGGATT
Source organism: Hanleya hanleyi (assembly GCA_036873755.1). NCBI lineage: Eukaryota > Metazoa > Mollusca > Polyplacophora > Lepidopleurida > Hanleyidae > Hanleya > Hanleya hanleyi. The sequence goes on along the minus strand of JAVTVY010022502.1, from coordinate 21,470 downwards.
AGTTCGAAGTGCAGTGCTACTGTCAACATATAAACGACCACCTTTGCCTGGCTCAAAGTTAATTTACTATACAAACCCGTCTAAAAATGACTGAGGTAAAACAAATATTTTAAAGCTTATTAATTAAGGACATTGTGGACGGCCCCTGAAACGTTGAGCCACCCTGGGGATGGGTTAATTCGAAGTGCAGTACTACTGTGAACATATAAACACGACCACCTTTGCCTGGCTCAAAGTTAATTTTACTATACAAACCCGTCTAAAAATCACTGAGGCCAAGCAATATTTTAAAGTTTATTTATTAAGGACATTGTGGGCGGCCCCTGAAACGTTGAGCCACCCTGGGGATGGATTAGTTCGAAGTGCAGTGCTACTGTGAACATATAAACGACCACCTTTGCCTGGCTCAAAGTTAATTTTACTATACAAACCCGTCTAAAATTGACTGTGGTAAAACAACTATTATCATTGTGTTTGGAATATGACGTCACTGTGGCATCATCAAATCGGCCGTCTTGTATTTGTTTTGCATTTTATGATAGAGATTGACTCCAAAATATATTGTGGAAAGATTCAGAATCCTAACTAAATAAGAAAAGGGTGTGGGGGCGGCGTGCCTGGGCAGGTCTGGGAAGGATCCAAATAGTCCAGGCATGGTAGGGTAAAATTAAACAAGTATGCCCCATTAAGGACATTGTGGACGGCCCCTGAAACGTTGAGCCACTCTTTGGATGGGTTAATTCGAAGTGCAGTGCTACTGTGAACATATAAACGACCACCTTTGCCTGGCTCAAAGTTAATTTTACTATACAAACCCGTCTAAAATTGACTGTGGTAAAACCATTTTTTTCAAGCTTATTAATTAAGGACATTATGAAAGGCCCCTGAAACTTTGAGCCACCCTGGGGATGGATTAGTTCGAAGAGCTATGCTACTGTGAACATAAACACGACCAGCTTTGCCTGGCTCAAAGTTAATTTTACTATACAAACCCGTCTAAAAATGACTGTGGTAAAACAAATATTTTAAAGCTAATTAATTAAGGACATTGTGGACGGCCCCTGAAACGTTGAGCCACCCTCGGGATGGATTAGTTCGAAGTGCTATGCTACTGTGAACATAAGCACGACCACCTTTGCCTAGCTCAAAGTTAATTTTGCTATACAAACCCGTCTAAAAATGACTGTGGTAAAACAAATATTTTAAAGCTAATTAATTAAGGACATTGTGAACGGCCCCTGAAACGTTGAGCCACCCTGGCGATGGGTTAATTCGAAGTGCAGTGCTACTGTGAGCATAAAAACTACCACCTTTGCCTGGCTCAAAGTTAATTTTACTATACAAACCCGTCTAAAAATGACTGAGGTAAAACAATTTTTTTAAAGCTTATTAAGTAAGGACATTGTGAACGGCCCCTGAAACGTTGAGCCACCCTGGGAATGGGTTAATTCGAAGTGCAGTGCTTCTGTGAGCATACAAACTACCACCTTTGCCTGGCTCAAAGTTTATTTTACTATACAAACCCGTCTAAAAATGACTGAGGTAAAACCATTTTTTTCAAGCTTATTAATTAAGGACATTGTGAACGGCCAACGAAACTTTGAGCCACCCTGGGGAAGGATTAGTTCGAAGTGCAGTGCTACTGTGAATATATGAACGACCACCTCTGTCTGGCTCAAAGTAAATTTTACTATACAAACTCGTCTAAAAATGACTGAGGTAAAATAATTTTTTTAAAGCTTATTAATTAAGGACATTGTGAACGGCCCCTGAAACGTTGAGCCACCCTGTGGATGGATTAGTTCGAAGTGCTATGCTACTGTGTACATAAACACGACCACCTTTGCCTGGCTCAAAGTTAATTTTACTATACAAACCCGTCTAAAAATCACTGAGGCAAAACAAAATATTTTAAAGCTTATTTATTAATGACATTGTGGACGGCCCATGAAACGTTGAGCCACCCTGGGGATGGATTAGTTCGAAGTGCAGTGCTACTGTGAACATATAAACGACCACCTTTGCCTGGCTCAAAGGTAATTTTACTATACAAACCCGTCTAAAAATGACTGAGGTAAAACAAATATTTTAAAGCTTATTAATTAAGGACATTGTGGACGGCCCCTGAAACGTTGAGCCACCCTGGGGATGGATTAGTTCGAAGTGCAGTGCTACTGTGAACATATAAACGACAACCTTTGCCTGGCTCAAAGTTAATTTTACTATACAAACCCGTCTAAAAATGACTGAGGTAAAACCATTTTTTTAAAGCTTGGTCGTGTTTATGTTCACAGTAGCATAGCTCTTCGAACTAATCCATCCCAAGGGTGGCTCAAAGTTTCAGAGGCCGTTCACAATGTCCTTAATTAATCAGCTTGAAAAAAATGGTTTTACCTCAGTCATTTTTAGACGGGTTTGTATAGTAAAATAAACTTTGAGTCAGGCAAAGGTGATAGTTTGCATGCTCACAGTAGCACTGCAATTGGAATTAACCCATCCACTGGGTGGCTCAACGTTTCAGGGGCCGTCCACAATGTCCTTAATTAATAAGCTTTAAAATATTTGTTTTACCTCAATCGTTTTTAGACGGGTTTGTATAGTAAAATTAACTTTGAGCCAGGCAAAGGTGGTCGTTTATATATGCAGAGTAGCACTGCACTTCGAATTAACCCATCCCCAGGTTGGCTCAATGTTTCAGGGGCCGTCCACAATGTCCTTAATTAATAAGCTTTAAAATATTTGTTTTACCTCAGTCATTTTTAGACGGGTTTGTATAGTAAAATTACCTTTAAGCCAGGCAAAGGTGGTCGTTTATATGTTCACAGTAGCACTGCACTTCGAACTAATCCGTCCCCAGGGTGGCTCAACGTTTCAGGGGTCGTCCTGAATGTCCCTAATAAATAAGCGTTAAAATATTCTGTTTTGGCTCAGTGATATTTAGACGGGTTTGTATAGCAAAATTAAGGGGCCGGCCACAATGTCCTCAATTAATAAGCTTTAAAATATTTGTTTTACCTCAGTCATTTTTAGAAGGGTTTGTATAGTAAAATTAACTTTGAGCCAGGCAAAGGTTGTCGTTTTTGTGTTCACAGTAGCACTGCACTTCGAACTAATCCATCCACAGGGTGGCTCAACGTTTCAGGGGCCGTTCACAATGTCCTTAATTAATAAGCTTTAACAAAATTGTTTTACCTTAGTCATCTTAAGACGGGTTTGTATAGTAAAATTAACTTTGAGCCAGGCAAAGGTGGTAGTTTATATGTTCACAGTAGTACTACACTTCGAATTAACCCATCCCCAAGGTGGCTCAACGTTTCAGAGGCCGTCCACAATGTCCTTAATTAATCAGCTTTAAAATATTTGTTTTACCTCAGTCATTGTTAGACGGGTTTGTATAGTAAAATTAACTTTGAGCCAGGCAAAGGTGGTCGTTTATATGTTCACAGTAGCACTGCACTTCGAATTAACCCTTCCCCAGGGTGGCTCAACGTTTCAGGGGCCGTCCACAATGCCCTTAATTAATAAGCTTTAAAATATTTGTTTTACCTCAGTCATTTTTAGACGGGTTTGTATAGTAAGATTAACTTTGACCCAGACAAAGGTGGTCGTTTGTATATTCACAGTAGCACTGCACTTCGAACTAATCCATCCCCAGGGTGGCTCAACGTTCCAGGGGCCGTCCACAATGTCCTTAATAAATAAGCTTTAAAATATTTCGTTTTGCCTCAGTGATTTTTAGACGGGTTTGTATAGCAAAATTAACTTTGAGCCATGCAAAGGTGGTCGTTTGTATGTTTACAGTAGTACTGCACTTCGAACTAGTCCATCCCCAGGATGGCTCAACGTTTCAGGGGCCGGCCAAAATGTCCTTAATTAATAAGCTTTAAAATATTTGTTTTACCTCAGTCATTTTAGACGGGTTTGTATAGTAAAATTAACTTTGAGCCAGGCAAAGGTTGTCGTTTATATGTTCACACTAGCACTGCACTTCGAACTAATCCATCCACAGGGTGGCTCAACGTTTCAGAGGCCGTCCACAATGTCCTTAATAAATAAGCTTTAAAGTATTTCGTTTTGCCTCAGTGATTTTTAGACGGGTTTGTATAGCAAAATTAACTTTGAGCCAGGCAAAGGTGGTAGTTTATATGCTCACTGTAGCACTGCACTTCGAATTAATCCAGCCCCAGGGTGGCTCAACGTTCCAGGGGCCGTCCACAATGTCCTTAATAAATAAGCTTTAAAGTATTTCGTTTTGGCTCAGTGATTTTTAGACGGGTTTGTATAGCAAAATTAACTTTGAGCCAGGCAAAGGTGGTAGTTTATATGCTCACAGTAGCACTGCCCTTCGAATTAACCCATCGCCAGGGTGGCTCAACGTTTCAGGGGCCGTCCACAATGTCCTTAATTAATAAGCTTTAAAATATTTGTTTTGCCTCAGTCATTTTTTAGACGGGTTTGTATAGTATAATTAACTTTGTGCCAGGCAAAGGTGGTAGTTTATATGCTCACAGTAGCACTGCACTTCGAATTAACCCATCGCCAGGGTCGCTCAACGTTTCAGGGGCCGTCCACAATGTCCTTAATTAATTAGCTTTAAAATATTTGTTTTACTACAGTCATTTTTAGACGGGTTTGTATTTTAAAATTAACTTTGAGCCAGGCAAAGGTGGTCGTGTTTATGTTCACAGTAGCATAGCACTTCGAACTAATCCATCGCCAGGGTGGCTCAAAGTTTCAGGGGCCGTACACAATGTCCTCAAGTAATAAGCTTTAAAAAAATGGTTTTACCTCAGTCATTTTTAGACGGGTTTGTATAGTAAAATTAACTTTGAGCCAGGCAAAGGTGGTAGTTTATATGCTCACAGTAGCACTGCACTTCGAATTAACCCATCGCCAGGGTGGCTCAACGTTTCAGGGGCCGTCCACAATGTCCTTAATTAATTAGCCTTAAAATATTTGTTTTACCACAGTCATTCTTAGACGGGTTTGTATAGTAAAATTAACTTTGAGCCAGGCAAAAGTGGTCGTGTTTATGTTCACAGTAGCATAGCTCTTCGAACTAATCCATCCCAAGGGTGGATCAAAGTTTCAGGGGTCGTTCACAATGTCCTTAATTAATAAGATTGAAAAAAATGATTTTACCTCAGTCATTTTTAGACGGGTTTGTATAGTAAAATAAACTTTGAGCCAGGCAAAGGTGGTAGTTTGTATGCTCACAGTAGCACTGCACTTCGAATTAACCCATCCACAGGGTGGCTCAACGTTTCAGGGGCCGTCCACAATGTCCTTAATTAATAAGCTTTAAAATATTTGTTTTACCTCAGTCATTTTTAGACGGGTTTGTATAGTAAAATTACCTTTGAGCCAGGCAAAGGTGGTAGTTTGTATGTTCACAGTAGTACTGCACTTCGAATTAACCCATCCCCAGGGTGGCTCAACGTTTCAGAGGCCGTCCACAATGTCCTTAATTAATAAGCTTTAAAATATTTGTTTTACCTCAGTCATTTTTAGACGGGTTTGTATAGTAAAATTAACTTTGAGCCAGGCAAAGGTGGTCGTTTATATGTTCGCAGTAGCACTGCACTTCAAACTAGTCAATCCCCAGGGTGGCTCAAGGTTTCAGGGACCGTCCACAATGTCCTTAATAAATAAGCTTTAAAATATTTTGTTTTGCCTTAGTGATTTTTAGACAGGTTTGTATAGCAAAATTAACTTTGAGCCAGGCAAAGGTGGTCGTGTTTATGTTCACAGTGAAATAGCACTTCGAACTAATCCATCCCCAGGGTGGCTCAACGTTTCAGGGGCCGTCCACAATGTCCTTAATTAATTAGCTTTAAAATATTTGTTTTACCACAGTCATTCTTAGACGGGTTTGTATAGTAAAATTAACCTTGAGCCAGGCAAAAGTGGTCGTGTTTATGTTCACAGTGGCATAGCACTTCGAACTAATCCATCCCCAGGGTGGCTCAACGTTTCAGGGGCCGGCCACAATGTCCTTAATTAATAAACTTTAAAATATTTGTTTTACCACAGTCATTTTTGGACGATTTTTTATAGTAAAATTAACTTTGAGCTAGGCAAAGGTTGTCGTTTATATGTTCACAGTAGCACTGCACTTCGAACTAATCCATCCATTGGGTGGCTCAACGTTTCAGGCGCCGTCCACAATGTCCTTAATAAATAAGCTTTAAAATGTTTTGTTTTGCCTCAGTGATTTTTAGACGGGTTTGTAGAGCAAAATTAACTTTGAGCCAAGCAAAGGTGGTAGTTTATATGCTCACAGTAGCACTGCACTTCGAAATATCCCATCCCCAGGGTGGCTCAACGTTTCAGGGGCCGTCCACAATGTCCTTAATTAATAAGCTTTAAAAAAATTGTTTTACCTCAGTCATCTTAAGACGGGTTTGTATAGTAAAATTAACTTTGATCCAGGCAAAGGTGGTAGTTTATATGCTCACAGTAGCACTGCACTTCGAAATATCCCATCCCCAGGGTGGCTCAACGTTTCAGGGGCCGTCCACCATGTCCTTAATTAATAAGCTTTAAAATATTTGTTTTACCTCAGTCATTTTCAGACGGGTTTGTATAGTACAATTAACTTTGAGCCAGGCAAAGGTGGTCGTTTATATGTTCACAGTAGCACTGCACTTCGAACTAATCCATCCACAGGGTGGCTCAACGTTTCAGAGGCCGTCCACAATGTCCTTAATTAATAAGCTTTAAAATATTTGTTTTACCTCAGTCATTTTTAGACGGGTTTGTATAGTAAAATTAACTTTGAGCCAGGCAAAAGTGGTCGTTTGTATGTTCACAGTAGCACTGCAGTTCGAACTAATCCATCCCCAGGGTGGCTCAACGTTCCAGGGGCCGTCCACAATGTCCTTAATAAATAAGATTTAAAATATTTTGTTTTGCCTCACTGATTTTTAGACGGGTTTGTATAGCAAAATTAACTTTGAGCCAGGCAAAGGTGGTCGTGTTTATGTTCAGAGTAGCATAGCACTTCGAACTAATCCATCCCCAGGGTGGCTCAACGTTTCAGGGGCCGTTCACAATGTCCTTAATTAATTGGCTTTAAAAAAATTGTTTTACCTCATTCATTTTTAGACGGGTTTGTATAGTTAAATTAATTTTGAGCCAGGCAAAGGTGGTCGTTTATATGTTCACAGTAGCTCTGCACTTGGAAATATCCCATCCCCAGGGTGGCTCAACATTCCAGGGGCCGTCCACAATGTCCTTAATAAATAAGCTTTAAAATATTTCGTTTTGCCTCAGTGATTTTTAGACGGGTTTGTATAGCAAAATTAACTTTGAGCCACGCAAAGGTGGTCGTGTTTATGTTCACAGTAGCACTGCACTTCGAATTAACCCATGCCCAGGGTGGCTCAATGTTTCAGGGGCCGACCACAATCTCTTTAATTAATAAGCTTTAAAATATTTGTTTTACCTCAGTCATTTTTAGACGGGTTTGTATAGTAAAATTACCTTTAAGCCAGGCAAAGGTGGTCGTTTATATGTTCACAGTAGCACTGCATTTCGAACTAATCCGTCCCCAGGATGGCTCAACGTTTCAGGGGTTGTCCAGAATGTCCCTAATAAGTAAGCTTTAAAATATTTGTTTTACCTCAGTCATCTTAAGACGGATTTGTATAGCAAAATTAACTTTGAGCCAGGCAAAGGTGGTCGTTTATATGTTCCCAGTAGCACTGCACTTCGAACTAGTCCATCCCGCGGGTGGCTCAACGTTTCAGGGCCGTTCACAATGTCATTAATTAATAAGCTTTAAAAAAATTGTTTTACCTCAGTCATCTTAAGAATGGTTTGTATAGTAAAATTAACTTTGAGCCAGGCAAAGGTGGTCGTTTATATGTTCACAGTAGCACTGCACTTCGAATTAACCCATCTTCAGGATGGCTCAACGTTTCAGGGTCCGGCCACAATGTCCTTAATCAAGAAGCTTTAAAATATTTGTTTTACCTCAGCCATTTTTAGACGGGTTTGTATAGTAAAATTAACTTTGAGCCAGGCAAAGATGGTCTTTTATATGTTCACAGTAGCACTGCACTTCGAACTAATCCATCCCCAGGGTGGCTCATCGTTTCAGCGGCCGTCCACAATGTCCTTAATAAATAAGCTTTAAAATATTTTGTTTTGCCTCAGTGATTTTTAGACGGGTTTGTATAGCAAAATTACCTTTGAGCCAGGCAAAGGTGGTCGTGTTTATGTTCACAGTAGCATAGCACTTCGAACTAATCCATCCCCAGGGTGGTCCAACGTTTCAGGGGCCGTTCACTATGTCCCTAATTAATAAGCTTTAAAAAAATTGTTTTACCTCAGTCATCTTAAGACGGGTTTGTATATAGTAAAATTAACTTTGAGCCAGGCAAAGGTGGTCTTTTATATGTTCACAGTAGCACTGCACTTCGAATTAACCCATCCTCAGCGTGGCTCAACGTTTCAGGGGCCGGCCACAATGTCCTTAATCAATAAGCTTTAAAATATTTGGTTTTGCCTCAGTGATTTTTAGACGGGTTTGTATAGCAAAATTAACTTTGAGCCAGGCAAAGGTGGTCGTGTTTATGTTCACAGTAGCATAGCGCTTCGAACTAATCCATCACCAGGGTGGCCCAACGTTTCAGGGGCCGTTCACAATGTCCTTAATTAATAAGCTTTAAAAAAATTGTTTTACCTCAGTCATCTTATGACGGGTTTGTATATAGAAAAATTAACTTTAAGCCAGGCAAAGGTGGCCGTTTATATATTTACAGTAGCACTGCACTTCGAATTAACCCATCCTCAGGGTGGCTCAACGTTTCAGGGGCCGGCCACACTGTCCTTAATCAATAAGCTTTAAAATATTTGTTTTACCTCAATCATTTTTAGACGGGTTTGTATAGTAAAATTAACTTTGAGCCAGGCAAAGATGGTCTTTTATATGTTCACAGTAGCACTGCACTTCGAACTAATCCATCCCCAGGGTGGTTCAACTTTTCAGGGGCCGTCCACAATGTCCTTAATAAATAAGCTTTAAAATATTTTGTTTTGCCTCAGTTATTTTTAGAAAGGTTTGTATAGCAAAATTAACTTTGAGCCAGGCAAAGGTGGTCTTGTTTATGTTCACAGTAGCATAGCTCTTCGAACTAATCCATCCCCAGGGTGGCCCAACGTTTCAGGGGCTGTTCACAATGTCCTTAATTAATAAGCTTTAAAAAAATTCTTTTACCGCAGTCATCTTAAGACGGGTTTGTATAGTAAAATTAACTTTGAGCCAGGCAAAGATGGTCTTTTATATGTTCACAGTAGCACTGCACTTCGAAGTAATCCATCCCCAGGTTGGCTCAACGTTTCAGGGGCCGTTCACAATATCCTTAATTAATAAGCTTTAAAAAAATTGTTTTACCTCAGTCATCTTAAGACGATTTTGTATATAGTAAAATTAACTTTGAGCCAGGCAAAGATGGTCTTTTATATGTTCACAGTGGCACTGCACTTCGAACTAATCCATCTACAGGGTGGCTCAATGTTTCAGGGGCCGTCCACAATGTCCTTAATAAATAAGCTTTAAAATATTTTGTTTTGCCTCAGAGATATTTAGAAGGGTTTGTATAGCAAAATTAACTTTGAGCCAGGCAAAGATGACCGTCTTTATGTTCACAGTAGCATAGCACTTCGAATTAATCTATCCCCAGGGTAGCTCAACGTTTCAGGGGCCGTTCACAATGTCCTTAATTAATAAGCCTTAAAAAATGGTTTTACCTCAGTCATCTTAAGACGGGTTTGTATAGTAAAATTAACTTTGAGCCAGGCAAAGGTGGTCGTTTATATGTTCACAGTACCACTGCACTTCGAACTAGTCCATCCCCAGGGTGGCTCAACGTTTCAGGGCCGGCCACAATGTCCTTAATTAATAAGCTTTAAAATATTTGTTTTACCTCAGTTATTTTTAGACGAGTTTGTATAGTAAAATTAATTTTGAGCCAGGCAAAGGTGGTCGTTTATATGTTCACAGTAGCACGGCACTTCGAACTAATCCATCCCCAGGGTGGCTCAACGTTTCAGGGGCCGTCCACAATGTCCTTAATAGGGCATAGTTGTTTAATTTTACCCTACCATGCCTGGACTATTTGGATCCTTCCCAGACCTGCCCAGGCACGCCACCCCCACACCCTTTTCTTATTTAGTTAGGATTCTGAATCTTTCCACAATATATTTTGGAGTCAATCTCTATCATAAAATGCAAAACAAATACAAGACGGCCGATTTGATGATGCCACAGTGACGTCATATTCCAAACATATGACGTCACATTCACGCCATATGTTAAAAACTTCTCTTTTTGCGCGATTATTTTTTTTATTTATACTAATTTCTCCGAATAAAACTACGCAATGATTTAGGAAATGATTATCTGATGCGAAATAAGATTGTTTTTGACACTTTTCTGTACAGAAAAGCCAATATTTTGAAGAAAAACTACGAAAATACTTTTTGGGTACTCCCTCATGGCCGCCGTTTTGAATTTACCTTTTGTTGTTTGATGCTTTGAAGGTCTTGTAAAGAAGCTTAAATCGGCCACAATTTGTTATGCTAAAAATTCACGGATTGTGATCTCTTACTTATCTGTCGTCTCGGAGTTACTATGGATAGTTTGGTAGGGGGTCATAATGCCTCTCCCCCCCCCCCGACCTGGTAGACCTGGTTTTCCAGCGTGACACCGGGATGTGTCTACATAATACGTAGATTAGTAAACATTTCGACTTATCTTGTTTTTCATTCGGGGTATGTTCATCAAGCTTTTGACAAAAGAAACTTGCTTTCTTCTTCTTCCATAGTTTGCCTAACTTTTCATGGCACGTAACATGGACAGCGTTAATTTTGGACGGTTTCAATCGCCTCCGCACAATCTTATCAGTGTCATATATATAGTTGTTCGACCTTCTTCGATATATTCAAATTAAAATTATATATAATTATATATTCGATTTATATAAATGTCTGTGAATACATGCGAATATGCTAATACACGGGAAATTGTTTGTTAACAAGCGGCAATAGATTCTTGCATGAAATGCAGCTTTTTCTGAGGGCAGTATGTCTATACGTATACACTCAAGACGTCGAAAAATCTGACGAATCGACGGCCGTGGATTCGCAAATCGACGGCCGTCACTTCGCGAATCCAAGGCCACCTATTCAAAACTGGAATTGGACATCGATGAATATGTGGCCGTGCATTCGCGAATGCACGGCCACATATTCGCGCATGATTTGAATATGAATCGAATCTGAATCCGTTGCTAACTTCACCAACGTAGAGAAATAGGTCTCTCCGTAAGCGCCAACGGCGGCTTGGATTATCATGTAAATCTTCAGAATTATCTTGCAGGATGGCCCGGTAGGCCAACACTGTAACGATCTGTACAACTCGCACCATCCTCTCCCATTGGTCGTCATTCTGGACTCTTCAATATTGATAAGTGAATTAAGCGTCTGCTACTTTCAGGCTGCTTGGTATATGGGCATCGGTGGGATCCTGCCATTTCTAGACTTTTCCAGCGCGTGCTAAATTACGCCAATCGGTGAATGCCGTTGTGCAGCTTTCACATCTGCGCCTTCATTAATGGAAAAAAAAAATCCCTTTCAGTTGTATATATTGAAATAAAATTAGGTTGTTCACAGAGTGAAACGCTGGTTGTTTTTTGCCCCTTCGTAGAGAATGTTTGGCGAGGTGCGGACTATGTTTGCTATTCTTAGATTTGTAGACTATATTTTAAATTTCACTGGCATACAACCAATCAGCCATAACTTTTGGTGCTTCGTTTCCGATCCGCGCTTTGGTGTGTTGATATTCCAATCCCCTTGAATGCAAGTTAGGGTTTATCTTACAGAATACACATTGTAAAATGCTAGATTTTTCTCGGAATAAGTGGCAATGGATCGGGATTTTATTGTAAGCGCGTCAGTTAAATTCTTAAAGTCTGTCCATTTTAATTAGTCGTCTACTTAGGATGTTTTCAAAAGTCAGTAGTGAACTCTGCATAAATTTTCTTTTTTGCAGCGTATAGAACAAACTGCACTCTACAAAATGATCACCATTTCTCCATGATATCGATAATATATTACGCCTGAAATAACTTTGTAATTCTCTCCATATAAAACTCAATTACCTTGAGAGACGTCATAATGTATTTATACCCACTGGCACAAAGGTCATTGATTCCGTATTAAGTAATAACAGGCGGTCCGTTGGAGTGTCGCTTATATCTCATGCCCAGTGAAATTGCCGAATGATGAACCGGACACACCTCTGTGACCGTAAACGGCATTGTTGAGCTTTGTGCTAGTAAACACGAATACATCATGACGTCTTCCTATGTAATTGAGGCCCAGTATACATGAAACAACTGTACTGTTTTATATGGAGAGAATTACAGAGTTATTTCAAGCGTGATATATTATCGATATCACGGAGAAATGGTAATCATTTTGTAGAGTTTAGTGTTTTCTACACGCTGCGAAAAAGAAAATTTATGCAAACTTATCTACTGATTTTTGACAAGCTCCAAATTGGACGACTGATTAAAATGGACAAACAAAAGTGTCAAACTATAGTGTGAATACATTGTAAGCTTTACTAACGTGGTCTATGAAGTAGTATACAGTGAGAGATTAGCGCTCGGTTTGATTGGGCCCGGCCCGGAGTGTGTGCTGTCTTGATTTCTACTTTCTCTCCCCCCCCCCCCACAGTGGTTAAATTTTCTTGGGAGTCTATACGTGGTATGATTTTCTTTCACAGGGGCTCGGTTGTAGTGTGCACTGAAGGAGTTTCGGGATTACCCGGGTAAAATTGCCAGTCGTTCCTATTTCGTTTTGTTGATGAAGATCGACGGATAAGACACGTCAGACATGGGAAAAAATAACGAAATCTGACATGTCCAAAAAACTTTCGCCAAAATTTCTACCAGAGTTTTGCCGCAATTTTATTCAGTTCTCATGCTGATAATTGATCAAGTAAGGTGGAAGTTAAAATGTGGATACATCACCAAAAAAGCGTATCCAAAATCTAGAAATTAATTGTTTCCGATGATTTTAAAATGTGGATACACATACATAATCTGTATCCACAGATAGATAGATCATTTATTTGCCATATGTGGCGCCCTCTAGGAACGAGTATACATTAAAACACATATTTATACATTAAAACTACATATAATCACAGTTTACTTGTATCACAGGTTATGAACATGGAGGTTAAAACGAGACAGGACAATACAAATACAAATAACTACATCAAGGTCATTATTTAGAAAGAAAGAAAAAAAAATTAAATAAAATAATAATAAAAAAATAAAATAAATTAAAAAATAGAAGAAAAAAAAATACTAATAAAATAATAATAAGAAATATCACTAACGGTTGAGATTTAAAAATGTCTTTCTCATTGTAAAACATTCCCGAACATATTTTGCTAACTTTCTACAAAGCCTTGGGTTTTCATTCGTTAGCAACCAACAGAATTGTGCATCGAGGTTCAGGGATATAAATTGTGGGCAATATTCAGCAACCTTTTCAAAGAACCTTTCAAAGAACCACAAAACCCGCTATATTGTGGTTACGCCAGGAGAATGACTGTCCTTCCCACTCTAACAAATGATACCGGATAAAATAGATTGGAAAGGCAAATTTTAAAAGAAATCGTAAAGATAAAATTTATTGCGATAATGTACCAATTACCGCGTTCAATGCACAGGCTACCGTGCGTTTGCAAATGTGTATATGACTGTCAGACAGAAGAACGACATTTTTTTATGAATGATGTAAGGGACATCAAATGAGAACAGTCAAAACTACACATGTGCAGAAAAAAAATTGTGATAACATAGTAGGGTTTACCCTAGGTAAACCCGACAAAAACCGTAGTAACTCGGATTGACATTATAGGGAATGACTTTATTGAGTCAAAGATGAAAGAGCAATACACTTAGAAAAAATATTTAAAAAAAAATAATCGATAGATATATAGCTTTGATAAACCGTCGAGACACGGTGAAACTAGTTAGACAGAAATCAAGTTGATTTCGTCATGACTTTTTAACAATATTATATTTGCCGCATACAAAAAAGCATAAACTCGGTTGTAAACGCTAAACAAAACGCGGTCGGTTAACACATGCGCTAGTAGTATGTAGCCCGCAAGTAGACGGGAGTTCCCCCCGGATGTAAAAATGACGTCACAATTGGTGGTATGTAAGCGTGTTTGTGATTGGCTGGTGGGGGGTGGGAGGCGTGGTCTGATTTTTTGATTGATGTGGTGGGAGGTGAGTACAACATGGCGGCCAGTGTCAGTCAGTGTATGGTGGGTACAAGATGGCGGCCAGTTTTTGTGTCGTGTGTGGTGTGGGTACAAGATGGCGGCCAGTTTTTGTGTCGTGTGTGGTGTCAGTCAGTGCATGGTGGGTACAAGATGGCGGCCAGTTTTTGTGTCCTTTTTGGTGTGAGTACAACATGGCGGCCAGTGTCAGTCAGTGCATGGTGGGTACAAGATGGCGGCCAGTTTTTGTGTCGTGTGGTGTGGGAGGTGGGTACAAGATGGCGGCCAGTTTTTGTGTCGTGTGGTGTGGGTACAAGATGGCGGCCAGTTTTTGTGTCGTGTGGTGGGAAATCCTGCCTTGTTATCCTGTAGTTATGGAGTTATGCACCATGATGAGCAGACTATCCTGTATTCTTGCCTGGGAGGTGGGTACAAGATGGCGGCCAGTTTTTGTGTCGTGTGGTGGGAAACCCTGCCTTGTTATCCTGTAGTTATGGAGTTATGCACCATGATGAGCAGACTATCCTGTATTCTTGCCTGTACCCTGGTCTTGTTGTCCTGTTATGCGTGTGTGTGTGTGGTGGGAGGTGGGTACAAGATGGCGGCCAGTTTTTGTGTCGTGTGTGGTGGGAGGTGGGTACAAGATGGCGGCCAGTTTTTGTGTCGTGTGTGGTGGGAGGTGGGTACAAGATGGCGGCCAGTTTTTGTGTCGTGATGTGGTGGGTACAAGATGGCGGCCAGTTTTTGTGTGTGTGTGGTGGGAGGTGGGTACAAGATGGCGGCCTGTTTTTGTGTCGTGTGGTGGGAGGGGCATGTATTTCTCCGCGGTGATGCGGTCTGGCGGTGATGCGGTCTGCCTCCGCGGACCGAAAGTAGTCTCAAACCCGTGGGTTTTCGTGGAAGTGTTCGGCAATCTGTAGGGACCGCTAGTGGACCGATGGGGTCGAGTGAGGTATCAAAGTGAAGCTTAGGTGAAGGGGCATCTAATGGGCTGGGTGTGGGGTTGACATATCGGCCTTCTGCGCATGCGCGGCGGCCGAAGGGTATGAAAATAGCCTTTTTGGAGCTAGGGGAGCCCCTAGTGGACCGATGGGGTCGAGTGAGGTATCAAAGTGAAGCTTCGGTGAAGGGGCATCTAATGGGCTGGGTGTGGGGTTGACATATCGTCATTCTGCGCATGCGCGGTGGCCGAAGTGTATGAAAATAGCCTTTTTGGAGCTAGGGGAGCCCCTAGTGGACCGATGGGGTCGAGTGAGGTATCAAAGTGAAGCATCCATGAAGGGGCATCTAATGGACTGGGTGTGGGGTTGAATTAGGGTCATTCTGCGCATGCGCGGTGGCCCAAGGGTATGGAAATAGACGTGTTGGAGCTAGGGGAGCCCCTAATGGACCAATGGGGTCGAGTAAGGTATCAAAGTGAAGCTTATGTGAAGGGGCATCTGATGGACTGGGTGTGGGGTTGACATATCGGCATTCTGCGCATGCGCGGTGGCCCAAGGGCATGAAAATAGCCTTTTTGGAGCTAGGGGAGCCCCTAATGGTCCAATGGGATCGAGTGAGGTATCAAAGTGAAGCATTCATGAAGGGGCATCTGATGGACTGGGTGTGGGGTTGAAATAGCGGCATTCTGCGCATGCGCGGTGGCCCAAGGGTATGAAAATAGACGTTTTGGCATCTAGGGGAGCCCCTAATGGTCGAATGGGGTCGAGTGAGGTATCAACGTGAAGCCTAGGTGAAGGGGTATTTGATGGCTGGGTAGGTGCATGTAAAATTTTTCCTGAAAAAAAAAAACGGAACACGGACTTTATCGGAAAACCTGGGAAAATGCCTATATGGGGTATGAGGGGTATATAGGTCGCCGGGCTTAACGGGGCTTGTCTATCAATAGAGTTATCTCCCCCTAGTTCCAGGGTGGGTGTATGTAAAAATTTTCCTGAAAAAATACGGAATACGGACTTTATTCTAAATTACGGGAAAATGCCTATATGGGGTATGGGAGGTATAGGACCATCCTGGGAAACCTACTTCTCCACATTTGCGGTATAGGTTGTGGGGTCTCGTTTTACTAGTCTCGTCATTTAGAACATGATAGGAAGTGTCCCCGTGCGAATCGGTGAAATTTTTGAAAAAAGTCACCGAACCCCATATAGTCCCATACTGAGGGTATAGGATCAATGTTTGTCCCCCTGGGAAACGTACTTCTATACATTTGCGGTAGGGTTGTGGGGTCTCGTTTTACTCGTCTCGTCATTTAGAACATGATAGGAAGTGTCCCCGTGCGAATCGGTGAAATTTTTGAAAAAAGTCACCGAGCCCCATATAGACCCATACTGGGGTATAGGTTCAATGTTTATCCTACTGGGAAACCCACTTCTATACATTTGCGGTAGGGTTGTGGGGTCTCGTTTTACTCGTCTCGTCATTTAGAACACGATAGGAAGTGTTACGGAGCGAATCGGTGAAATTTTTGAAAAAAGTCACCGAGGCCTGGGTAGGCCCATAGGCCTATACTGCATGGCTATGGGTGTATAGGCCCATACGGGGTGGACATGTTGGAGTCCAGGTGAGTCCCTAATGGTCCAATGGGGTCGAGTGAGGTCTTATTTTAAAGCTCTCGTGGAGGAGCACTTGACTACACTAATGGTTCGTCCGTGTTCAATAGTCTGCCCATGCGCAGTCTGGCCGTAGTATAGAAAACAGGCATTTTGGGTGCTATGTAGGGGTGTGTTTGGGTTAGAGATGAGCTAATCACGGTTCGAATGGGTCGTGTGAGGTGTCAAAGTGAAGCTTGTGGGGGGTAGAGTCAGAATGGTGTGTTTTTGAATGCATGTCGCGTTAATCTGCGCATGCGCAGTTGGTTGTAGTAAGTAAAGTGGCCATTTTGGGGCAGTGAAGGAAGGTATTTGGGGTCGAGATGGGCTATTCACGGTTCGAATGCGTCCTGGAAGGTGTCATCTGGTAGTTCTCGGGGTGTACATTCCGATTTAAGGGATGTCCGCGTCATCTGTGACGTCATCGGTGACGTCATCGGTACGAGTAGTAAGTAAAGTGGCCATTTTGGGGCAGTACATGAACGTATTTGGGGTCGAGAGGGGCTATTCACGGTTCGAATGCGTCCTGGAAGGTGTCATCTTGTAGTTCTCGGGGTGTACATTCCGATTTGAGGGATGTTCGCGTCATCTGTGACGTCATCGGTGACGTCATTGGTACGAGTAGTAGCGAAAGTGGACATTTTCGGGCAGTACATGAAGGTATTTGGGGTCGAGATGGGCTATTCCCGGTTCGAATGCGTCCTGGAATGTGTCATCTTGTAGTTCTCGGGGTGTACATTCCGATTTGAGGGATGTTCGCGTCATCTGTGACGTCATCAGTGACGTCATCGGTACGAGTAGTAGCGAAAGTGGACATTTTTGGGCAGTACATGAAGGTATTTGGGATCGAAATGGGCTATTCACGGTTCGAATGCGTCCTGGAAGGTGTCATCTTGTAGTTCTCGGGGTGTACATTCCGATTTGAGGGATGTCCGCGTCATCTGTGACGTCATTGATGACGTCATCGGTACGAGTAGTAGCGAAAGTGGACATTTTGTGGGTGCGTGAGGGTGAGTTTGGTGTAGAGATGCACGATCCTTAGTCCGAATGCGTCGTGTGAAGTGTCATTTTGTAGCTCTCGGGGTGTACATTCCCAATTGAGGCATGTCCGAAGCATCTGTGACGTCATCGATGACGTCATCAGTAGGAGTATTAGCGAAAGTGAGCCTTTTGGGGCAGTGCAGGAAGGTATTTGGTGTAGAGATGGACCATCCGCGTTGCGAATGCGTCGTGTGGGGTATCATGTTGTAGCTCTCGGAGTATATACCCTGATTTCAGGGATATTTATAGCATCTGTGACGTCATTGGTGACGTCATTAGTACAAGTTGTAGCGAAAGTGGGCATTTTTTAGCAGTGAAGGATGTTATTTGATGTAGAGATGGACCATCCGCGGTCCAAATGGACCGTGTGAGGTGTCATCTTGTAGCAACGCCCACCAACACCATTCTTAATGCTTCAACGCCCTGGTGAAATAGCTCAGAAGCTCTGATATTCCATGGAATTGTCACTAATTCTTCGAAATGCGGTGATGCCCGTCAACGACCGTCGTTACACCTTAACACTCTAACATAACGCCATGATATAGACCAGAGAGAGAACAACAACAGCAACAACAACAAGGATGACACATGAGAGAACAACAACAACAACAAGAAGTTTTTTTCATATAGTTTATTCTCCCCAATGTTACATCATACCCACGCTGGGGGAGCCGCGTTGGGTATATTTACAATTCAAGAAGATTCTTATCCAATCAGAGGCCACCATTTGCATGTTTCATATTCGTTCCTGTCCGTTAGATGTATTCTTGTCCAATCAGAAGTCTCCATTTCAGAAAGTGCCATCTGAATCGTTTATTCTAATCATCGTCGGGCAGGCCAGGATACCGTTGAGGCAACATATCCTCAGATAGTTGTTTGCGCATTCTGAGTATCTATCAGTGCATGGGTGAATACTTTCATCCGATGGGGGTGGTGGTCAGTTTAACCACGAAGAACGTAACATTGGTCAATATCTCCATTATCCACTTGGTGTTACAATTCAAGAACACTCTTGTCCAATTCCAATTAGGCCACCATTTGCATCTGTCATATTCGTTCCTGTCCGTTAGATGTATTCTTGTCCAATCAGAAGTCTCCATTCCAGAAAGTTCCATCTTCGGCCATGTTCGCTTTGAACCGTTTATTCTAATCATCGTCGGGCAGCCCAGGAAACCGTTGAGGCAACATATCCTCAGATACATGTTTGTGCATTCTAAGTAGCTATCAGTGCATGGGTGAATACATTCACCCGATGGGAATATTCCGTAGTTTGGTCACGAAGAACGTAACATTGGTGACCCTCTCCACTGTCCACTTGGTGTTGGGGCGTTGTTGTTGGGCCCATTTCAAGGGATCCACGGTGTCCAGCTTCTCCAGCATCGTCTGTAGCGACACTCGGTTAATGATGGTAAACGGTTGGTCAAATACCCAGATGTTACTGCTCGGGTAAAAGTATCGGACTTGGTCTGTCTCCTTATGCCGCAGCACATAACCAAACGCCAGATTTAATTTGAAGGACGTAGCTTGGTCATTGAAAATGGCTTCCATGTAGCTGCGTAGACGGGCGAGGTCGGTCAGTCGGAAATTGTAGATATCTTGAATAGGGCGATGACGGTAGAAACAGTGCCGTATCATGGACCAGTGGCGCCGATAAATGTCACTCACTGGCTGGGCGTCCTGTAAGAGATCGCTAGGAACATTTATGGGCTCGTCCAGAAAATGTTCGATGTTGTCAGGCGTATGACTCGAAACCGTAACGGAGGGGTCCGGCTGGATATCCAGGCCCTCCTGGACCGTGGGTATAGGCAGGCTCTTCGTCATCGCATCACCAGTGGCGTTCGTCTCTCCGGGTTCATCTTCACTGGGTCTGACCTTCCGCGGCTCCTCTTTAGTGGAAAGTTGTCGCCCAAACCGTAGAGACGGGGCATGCATCAAACGTTGGTGCTGTCTAAACCGACTGGGTCGTTTGAAGAGTCGACCACAATCATTACATAGTACCGTCGCACCCGCGTGGAGTACCCTCTCATGACGCAGTAAATGATCCTTCCGATTGAATGACCGTGCGCAGATTATACAAGTATACCGGGCATCGTTGTGGATGGAGGCCTCGTGGCGTCGTAACTTATCTAGACGAGTAAACATCTTCTGGCAAGTTGTGCAAGTGAACATCTTGGTGGTTGACAGATTGTCTGATGAAACGGCCAGGCCGCCTCCCTTTTATAGCACGCTAGCTGGTGATCTATTTTTAGCACACTCAGTTCAACTATCCCCAAGTCGAGGGCCGAGCCGTGACATCTTCGGTAACCTCCGTGTCTCTTCGGTCACCTCCGTAACGTCAACGACCAACATGTAGACATATAGAGTATGTACGGCATGTTATGGTATTCATCAGTGCATGAGTGACGCATTCAGCCGATGGGGGTGGTCGGTCAGCTTGGTAACGAAAAACGTAACATTGGTCACACTCTCCACTGTCCACTTGGTGTTGGGGCGTTGTTGTTGGGCCCATTCCAAGGGATCCACGGTGTCCAGTTTCTCCAGCATCGTCTCTAGCGACGCCCGGTTAATGATGGTAAACGGTTGGTCAAATACCCGGATGTTACTGCTCGGGTAAAAATATCGGGCTTGGTCTGTGTCCTTATGCTGCAGCACATAACCAAACGCCAGATTTAATTTGAAGGACGTAGCTTGGTCATTGAAGATGGCTTCCACGTAGTTGCGTAGACGGGTGAGGTCAGTCAGTCGGAAATTGTATATATCTTGAATAGGGCGATGACGGTAGAAACAGTGCCGGATCATGGGCCAATGGCGCCGATAAATGTCACTCACTGGATGGTCTTCGTGTGACAGATCGTTGGGAACATTTATGGGTTCGCCCACGAAGTGTACTTTACCCTCCACGTCGTACAAAATCTGGCCCAAGGTCTTGTCGTCGGAATTTGACTGTTGAATTAGGGCGACATCATCATCGGCCCTCGTGCGATGGGTGGGAGTTCCCCCTGTTTCGATATTGATGCCTACGGGCTCTTCTACCTGCAAACGTGGCTGCGGAACAGGGTGTCGTGTGCGTTGGTGTCGCAGCAACTGACTGGTCAGTTTGAAAAGCCGACCACATTCTTCGCATGGACGCTTGGGTACTTCATGGCGTGCACGTGTGTGGCGCTGTAAATGATCCGGGCGCTGAAACGACAGTGTACACATCGTACAGTTATACCGGGCGGTTCCTTCGTGCTTGGTAGCCTCATGGCGGCGCAAGTCGTGCAGACGAGTGAATGATTTCGAGCACGTAGTACAAGTGAACATCTTGGTGGTTGACAGAGTGTCTGATGAAACGGTCAGGCCGCTTCCCTTTTATAGCACGCTAGCGGAGGTCGGAAGTGACATTTGCATATGATCTCTGTGAGGTCACTTCCGCTTCCGTTCACGTGACCGGAAGTGACCTTTGACCCCGGCACGCGCGGTGTAAAGGTTTCCACCGCGGTGGAAACCTTTGCGCGCCGGGGTCAAAGGTTGTTCCGGTCACG
>JAVTVY010022501.1:0-84379 GCA_036873755.1 Hanleya hanleyi | reverse complement strand
TCACGAAGTACTGCATGGATCTTTCTCAAATTTGATACACGGGTTCCCCTTCGGAATTCTAGTTGTGCAAGATATTTTTGTGGTCTGATTCAGAAATCCAATATGGCCACCAGGCGGCTTAATTATTGCGATTTCTCAGGAACTACTGCATGGATCTTTCTCAAATTTGGTACAGAGGTTCCCCTTGGGGTCTAGTTGTGCAAGATACAATTTGTGGTCTGATTGAAAAATTCATTATGGCCACCAGGCGGCCATCTTGGATTCCGAGATGAAACATTGTTATCGTGATTTCTCAGGAACTACTGCATGGATCTTTCTCAAAGTTGGTACAGAGGTTGCCCTTGGGGTCTAGCTGTGCAAGATACCTTTTCTGCTCTGATTCGAACATCCAATATGGCCACCAGACGGCCATCTTGGATTTCCCTATGAAACTTCGTGATTTATCAGGTTCCAAGTACTGCATGGATCGTTATCAAATTTGATACACAGGTTCCCGTTGGGGTCTAGTTGTGCAAGATACTTTTGTGGTCTGATTGAAAAATCCAATATGGCCACCAGGCGGCCATCTTGGATTTCCAGATGAAACATTATCATGATTTCTCAGGAATTACTTCATGGATCTTTCTCAAATTTGGTACAGAGGTTGCCCATGGGATCTAGCTGTGCAAGATACTATTTGTGTTCTGATTGAAAAATCCAATATGGCCATCAGGTGGCCATCTTGGATTTCCCATGAAACATTGTTATTTCGTTTCTCAGGACCTACTGCATGGATCTTTCTCAAATTTGGTACACAGGTTCCCGTTCGGGTCTAGTTGTGCAAGATATCTTTTCTGCTCTGATTCAAAAATCCAATATGGCCACCAGGTGGCCATCTTGGATTTCCCCATGAAACTTTGTTATCGCGAGTTCTCAGGAACTACTGCATTGATCTTTCTCAAATTTGATACACAGGTTCTCCTTGGGGTCAAGTTGAGCAAGATACCTTTTCTTGTCCGATTCGAAAATCCAATATGGCCGCATCTTGAATTTCCCATGAAACTTTATCATGAAATCTCAGGAAATAACTGCATGGATCATTTAGTGTTCAGGGGGAACAACAAAACTTAGAAACTCGTCTATTGCAGTTCTTTAGTAAAAATTTCCCACAGCTACTTTCTCCAGTTACAAACAGATGAGCTACAGTGCCGTGGCACTATCTTTTATTGGTTGAAAACATGATTTGGCTATGGTGGTACATTGTGAGCATGGTTTGGAATGTTTTCTTATGCGATGAATGTCTGGCTCAGAGGAGCAGATGCATTATGTTGTTGCATGTATTTTCGTACAAAACCGTACATTATTTTCATAATTTGAACGTCGGTCAGTATAATACTGTAAACCCCTTTATTTTTGCGGCCCTAAATTGCTGCGATTTGGTCCTTTTTTTGGATTTCACAACCATTTAATTCAGCGTTTCGCCTGAAATTCTAATAGAAAATGCATTAGAGGTGAGGTGAAATTTTCACGCCTTTTATTTTCACGATCGACACATAATTTGTGAAAATCGCGAATATAAAGTTGTTTACAGTATTGAAATGTATGTGTTGCTTTCATGACTTGCATTTATTTTTTTACATAGAACTGTTTCATGATTAAATAAACCATAGCTTTATTTTGACATTGAAATGATTTTTGCTTTTATATGTGCCATCATCATTTCCTATACTGTACTGGGTGCTGTTTTTCATGGTAAAATGTCTGTGGCTGCTACACTTATCATCTGCAGGTGGTTACTGTGAGCAATGGTACCTGGTATTGATAGGATGATCTGATGACAGATTGTTCCTGGTCTGCCAGTGTACAACCCCCCACCCTTCGCACATGCTTATGCCAGATCTGAACCAGACCAGCCCAGATCGCTTATGCCAGATCGGAAACAGATCAGCCAAGATCAGCATGCCAGTCGCTTATGCCAGATCTGAACCAGATCAGCTCAGATCGCTTATGCCAGATCTGAAACAGATCAGCCCAGATCAGCATGCCAGTCGCTTATGCCAGATCTGAACCAGATCAGCCCAGATTAGCACCCCGTGTCTGGGCCAGATCTGGTTGCATCTGGATCTAACCATTTCAGGTCTGGGCCAGATCTTGATTGCCCGAACTGGACCAGATCTGCTTACATATCATGCCAGGGCTGGACAAGATCTGGGCAAGGTCTGGGTGGCTAGCTGGGTCCAATACCATCTCAAGGCGATTGAGGGTCTCCTGGAATGTCCTACCAAATACTAGGATGTCGTCAAGGTATATTAGAAGGGTTTGGAAATTTTGGTCTCCAAAGATCTTGTCCATGAGCCTCATAAATGTACTCGGGGCCTCAGTCAATCCAAATGGCATTCTTGTATACTCGTACAGTCCCCCAGTTCCTACACGGAAGGCTGTTTTCTCTATGTCCTGCTCTCGGACGGGAACTTGGTTAAACCCATGTGCCAAATCTAAACTACAGAAGTAGTTGGCCCCAGAAAGAACATCAAATGTTTCCTCAATACGTGGTAATGGGTAGGAGTCCTTCTTAGTTTTAGCATTCAAGGAGCGATAATCACAGCACAGACGTATCTTTCCGTCCTTCTTACGAACAAGAACGACTGGTGAACAGTAAGGGCTAGAGGATTCTCTAATAACACCTGTATCCAGTGCTGAACGGAGATAGTCTCGAACCTCGTTCCACTGATGAGGTGGTACTCGACGATGGGGTGCCCTAACTGGTACGTCATCCTCGGTAATAATTCTGTGCTCGACAGCATCACAAAAGCCTATATCGTCCTCCGCAACATTAAAAACATCCGCATATTCGGCGAGAAGATTCTTCAGCTGATCTCTCTGGTCTCCATCAAGGCCTTCACCAACATCCATCTTGGACAACAACTTCTGCCCTATCTCCTTATTAGAAATATTCTCAGCAGAGTTCTCAACGATGATTGCCTCATTTGCTTCTGTAAACACAATGTCAACCAGTGGCTCAGGATGAGCTGGCCGGAGTATGCCAATAGGTGTCCTAGGACTGATATATACATCCTCGTCTGTGAAATTAGCAACCTGTACAGGTACACGACCTGATCGGTCCACGGTCACCAGTGATGGTCCCAGTTTAAGACCAGTCTGTAGAGTCGGAGTAGCAACACCAATTTCCTCTACGATAGCAGTGTATGTTTCTGTACCCGAGGGTCTCACAGTTCCTTCAACTACTTGTAACGACCAAGCAGGGACTAGTACTGGTTTCTTCCCAGCTGCTCTGACTCTACAACTCTTAATATTTACAGTCTCTGTAGCTCTAGTTTCGCCATACAATGCAAGAATAGTCTTCCACTTGCCATCTGGAAAACTTTCACCTGACAAGTTTTTGCACATGTCACGAAACACATTTGATCCCAACACTCCAGGAACTTGTTCTTTCCGTTGTTTCATAGCGGTATCCTCAGGATCCTTTGCCACCAAAAAACCCATGTTCTTGAACTCATGACCAAATACAACTAAGTCCAGTTCCAGATAGCCTACAAACGGTATATCCTTGCCGTTCGCTGCAGAGATACGTATCAGCCGACCCACATCCACCAAGTCACACTTGCCTTGTAGATTACTCGCATAAAAGGATTCGGTCACGGTAGACACTTGTGCACCCGTGTCCAACAGACACTGCACTTCCACCCCTTGTAACTCAACAGCAGCCTCCGGACAGGTTCCGATTGCTCTCTTTATGAGTGAGCCATCATCCAACTGGTAACCTACGGTGTGGCTCTCCACCGCAGGTTTCTCTAGTTTAAATGGTCTTGATTAACACCTTTTCCAGATTTCTTGCTTTCCTTCAAGCAATCCCTCTGAATATGATCCAATGAACCACACGTCCAACAACGTCGCTCTTTACGCTGGTTCCTGTGATATGTGGAAGAATTTCCTTCTGTAGTCGTCTTCCCTACTGTTGACATCAGCTGATCTATTTGCTTTTGTTGCCTGGAAATTATATCTTCTTGACGTGTGATGTAAGACTCTTTACCGTATTCAGTCATGGTCTCTTGGGCTGCAGCCACTTTTGTCTTCTGTGCCTTGGCGGATGCCCCTAGCCAGCGAATTGCTCGATCGCGTAGCTCAAAGAATTTCAAATCTGGAAATTCAACATTCAATCGACGAAGCTCACGTCGTAAGCTTTCGTCTTTCACAGACTCCGCAAATCTTCCTTTCAGGGCTCCTTCACGACAAGGTCGGAATGATACATCAAGTTCAACAATCCGGTCATACAAATCTACCAAACCAAGAGAACAGGAAACTAAGTCATCCTCTCCCTGAACATACGAGTAGAATTTCTGTTGCAGTGTCGGTAAATCATCACCATCGCCAAAGACGCGAAAGAGAACACGAAAAATCTCTTCTGGATCTCCCCTAACAGACTCACCGCGACCAAGTATCTCCTGTTTTGCTGGACCACCCAAATGTTCCAGGATCAATGCAGCTGATCGATCCGGACTCAACCTATGCGCTTCTAAGTGACTGCGCACATCTGCGACCCACTCGCGTATAGACAAATCACCTGATTTACGAGGACGGTCTCTGAATTTGTCCAACTTTTTACTTGGAAGAACAACAAATTGCTTGCTCTCATACGCTTGAGCCATCTCGTTTGCCTTCTCCTGCTGAGATCGAATAACCTCATCCTGCTCCTTCATTTTGATTCTTAGCTGCTCGAGCTCAGCAGACAATTTGTTAAGAGCTGTCTCCGCCATTATTACGATATTACCCAGACATTTGACAAATAATGCATGTGATAATAACAGTACCAAATAACATCAACATATAACATATGACAGTTAACTGAGATACCTAGGTAACTAATCTGTTAATTACCTACCAAACCTTCTGTGAAAAGTTATCAAATTCCACCAACGACATGAATTTAGATAGTCCACTGTATCCATATTTTCACCGACAAATGAACAGTTCAGTTTCCAGCATCAACACAGTCTATCTTTCCAGTCTCTTCAGCAACACGCAGTCCAAGCAGAGTCTGGTACCCGAATGTACTACACAATTGTTCACAGTCAATTGGACATCTCCCAAACGGCACACAAAAACATCAACAGTCTTGGACATCTTGCCACCAGGGGTATTTAGACCAATCCCACTTCTGACACCATGTAAACCCTAATGGCCGCTAGGGTTTGTTAAAGAACTGACACCAAGTCCATAGTTTGAGCATGAGGATTCTGTCTTTAATCTCCCAGTAGGAAGGATGAAAAAGTACCCCCAGTAGCTTGCTTAAAGGCAGTCAACTGGTCACACACCATTTACCATTTCACCAGAATATCACCACATGGCCTTCATTGTTGTTGGAAAACGCCATAAAAATGAATGAAGTAATTCAGCACGCAGTCACAGATATAATTCCATCTCCTGGCAGCTATATAGCAACACACCAGATCACACCACAACACATCCGGACAGTGGGGGTGGAAGAGATTACCGGAAAATCGAAAACAACAGCGTAACTTTCGACTGCGTACCGTCAGAATAGAAAATGGCGGTGGGTGACGCTTTACCCACGCTGTCGGGGACCTACGGAAACTGCCGACTAGACACTTCGGAAGCACCAAAAAACCTCAGACGTGCATGAATTGTACACTCCGACTCGAAAATATAACACGGCTTTGAATACAATACTAATATATTGTGCCACCTATCACATTTTAATGATTTCAGAAGGTGATCAAATTTATTAGAACCACTGATTGAATTGTCCCTAAACTTGGGGGGGATTATTAATTTTTTTTTTTTTAATGGCAATTCAATTCTTTATTGGCACTAACACAATTCACATTGGTTATGGCCGAGAAACCATATCAAACACACAATAGTTCAGTGTACTACAAGAAATAATGGCATGATGCCACAGTCTTCAAATGTTGTTTCTTTTCTTATGCTTGAGACATTTAGGCGGTGAGCAGTGTTCAATCAGGACTTCACTTAGCCCCAACTGGGACCTAATGATACTGTCATTAGGTCCCACGTACATCCTAGCCACCATCGTAATTTAGAAGCCCGAATCGTATAAACAATGATTTAGTTGCTCCTTACCATGCATTTTCCGATAAAACGTATCATGAACTAGTCCGAATCGTCCGAACGGCCAACATCTGTTGTCTTTTTGAGTGGGTTTCGTCGCCTTTTGTACCAGTCCCCGCTTGAAAATATGATCAGCTCCGCCATGTTTGTTTTCACGCTGGAGTGTCGACTGCGCAAACGGTGGCCTCAGTGAAAACGGGAAGTGCACACACCAACACCACAAACGTGGTCGTAAGCTAGGCAGACAAATTTTTACTGAAAAATTCATTCATTCAAATTCATTCATTCACTGTCGGAAGCAATAATCGGACGACCACGTGTTTGGTGTTGGCGTGTGCACTTCCGATTTTTACTGAGGCCACCGTTTGCACAGTCGACACTCCAGCGTGAAAACTAACATGGCGGAGCTGATCATATATTCAAGCGGGGACTGGTACAAAAGGCGGCGAAACCCACTCAAAAAGACAACAGATGTTGGCCGTTCGGATGATTCGGACTAGTTCATGATACGTTTTATCGGAAAATGCATGGTAAGGAGCAACTAAATCATTGTTTATACGATTCGGGCTTCTACATTACGATGGTGGCTAGGATGTACGTGGGACCTAATGACAGTATCATTAGGTCCCAGTTGGGGCTAGACTTCACTATGCTGTGGTGTTCTATCAATGTTTTAATTTATGTTCTTTTTTAATTTCTGTATGATTGATTCATATATGGAAATAAAGTATTGTGTTGTATTGTACAATCAGTCACTATGTATTGTCTAGCTCAAATATTGCAAGTGCTCAATCTTTGTAATTTGATCTGCCTCCCCCCCCCCCCCCCCCCCCCGGTCAGGGCCATGCCTCAATCAAGGTCAGTTGTCTCCCTTTAGTTACCGAAAATATAAACACGCGACACATTCAGGACAACTGATTTGTGCAAATCGAGAAGAAAGCAGTTGAATAGAATCAGGTGCCATCATAATGTTACCAGGGATACCATTTTCACCTTTTAGCCGCATTTGCAGTGGCAGACAGCATTCTGCTAAGCATTCACGAGCACCTGTCTCCACGCCTGCCCCAGTGGGTTATCACTATTTTCTGGAATTTGCCTAGGAATCGTGAATAACGAACCTGGACTCTTGTATCTTATAATGTTTGAACGGCAGACGCTGGGTGTAACCAGAAGCAAAAGTTAATTTGCAAAGGATAATTTGCTGTTTTAGTTCTTTATAAAATACTGTACTCCCAAAAACTGAAAACCTCTGAAGGAAATACAATACTCACGTCTAATTGATTCCAGACGTGTATCTTAAAAATCCATGTTGATTCACAAATTTATATGCCTATGGGTCTGTTGATGGAGGCAATGGAAGGCCATTGAAAACGAAAAATGGTAGCGAATCTCCGCAACCCAAAAGCAAATCCATGTGAGCCAACTGTTGATTCTCCACAAGCTCCAAAGTCGATGGTTAATTGAAGTTATATAAACCATGTTATTAATTTTATGTCATGTCAAACTTTGCCAATGGCTCAGCTGCACATTATTGAACTCTTCACAAGTCCAAGTAAATTCTAAATCCTCACAGAGGGTATACCTGGACATTTTTGGTGATTTGAAATCTTGTACATTTCATCCCTGTGCTTCTTATGAATTAGCATGTCGGTATCCCAAGCCTGCGGTTTTTGCTTTGACTTCCGATGTCAGCCCGGAATCAAAGTAGTTGGGCCAGCGATGAAATTCAAACCAGACACATTTCATACCTCGCAATGGATTGGCATAATCAGCAAGCTTAGCACGTTCACTGATTGGTTTAGAGGAAACCCCTTGATCTATTTATATACAGAACTGGTATGAGTAACTAACTAATTAAGCCAGTGTATGCATCCTAACAGATCGATCGATACACTGGCTCGCGAGGCTGATTAATGAAAAAAACCCAAAAAAAACTTGTCTCTCCACTGTCTGACACGTGACTTCAGCTGATCAGCTACTGAGTTGTATAATTTCACTTTGCTCTATCTTTTAACCCCGGAGACTATTTTGAACTGGTGATAACTGGCATAATTTTATACATATGTACCGTATTCTTCTCATATTCAAGCATAATGACACTTTCTTTGAATACTGGGAAAATATAGCACATATGTATAAAACTATATATGCCAGCTAACACGTTGTTCAAAATATGCTCATGGGTTAAAATATTGGGGAAAGTGAAATCATACAACACAGTAGCTGATCAGCTGAAGTCACTGGTCCATGAATAGACAGGCTGTTCTTTTTCCCCCCAATGATGTACAACTGAGTCTTTGAAATGGACAGATCTTAGATCTAATAAAAATAGTGCTTCAATAAAAGGTGGAATGAACAATGCAAGAAATTAATCCTCGATCCTCTTCCGATTATGTTTCCCGTTCAATAATTAGTTACACCATTTTAAGGATTTTTTTTATTTGAAAACAATATAATATATTTCACAACTAACTCCACCTTCCTCCAATTAGTAGCAATACCATGATTCAGGCTTTAAAAGTGAAATAAACTATTTGATTTCGTATAAAAATATAGCCTTCCCAGCGTTCCGTTTACTCAGAGCATGGCGAAGATGGCGGCGTCCTAGTTGCTCTTTGAATTTTGGTAAAATTATGGTATTTTGTTAAATTGAGCAGTGCTTGTATTCGTTAAACATCACATTTGCCATGTCTACGCTGTGATTCATTGGATATCCAACTTCGTTTTCGTCTGGTTTATTGTGAAACGTTATATCGTGAACTGTCGCTGCGAAATTCTTCAACCCCTTCCGCCATTTTGTTTGTTTGCTTGCATAATTGAATCGGCGTTCAACCATCAATTTTTCCATTTTATATTGACTTTATCGGGCTTGTGGACATATCTTCGAAGAGAACAATGTTACGGGTTTGCTGGTAACTGTAGTTTAAACTATATATTGTTATGTGTTGCTGTAATTTGGATGCGTAGCCATGTACAAACTTCTGCTATTTTGTCCATGTGGAGTAGCCTCCCTTGACCCATCGCTCACCAGGAAGCGAGTCGAACACAACACCTTGCGGCACCAACACAGATTGGACTTTTCAAGACTGGTGTACGGACATTTTCCCACCCACCCCTATATGATTTGATGCATTGTTTTTAACTTATATGGGGGAAAAGTCTGTTATTTTTTCATAGACAACATCTACTAGGATTGTGAAGCTGTGTCTGGGCGCCGATTCTTGCGCAGCCTAATAAATTGCACTTCCTAATAAATCAGGAAGTGTTATGTCAGCGATCCGATGACCAATGATCTGACCTTTGACAAAACCTGTCTGACCAGGTGCACCGGGTCCACGAGGTCTCCGAACAACACAAATGAATGGAATGAGCTGAAAAATCTGGCACCATTAGCCTTCAACCAAAACGCAAAGGAAACGCAATCATATTTTTCGTCAAAGGGCTTTCGAGCGCCCTGAATTGAGCAATATCATCAGGACTGATATTAAATCGATGAACAACTGTACAAATCTTTCTTTCTAAAACCCTGTAAATCGTCTGTAATCCTTGAAACATTTTATAGACCCGCTCTTCCACTTTCCCGCGAAAGAAAACAGTGAGGCGCTCGACGGGTGGGACTCGCCTGTGTTACACAGTATGCGGAGTCAACACACAGAATATATTTTTCTTACGTCAGCTACCCGACCCTCCAATTGTTTTCACCTGAACAGGTAGCAGAGTTATTTCTCTTGCTTTGAAGTTCTCTTTGAACACGTAACTTCCGTTTTACACTTTTGATGGCGATTTCACGTTTTAAGCTCTGTGAATGTGGACCCTCTTTTACCAGTTGTGATCATTTGGCTTGTTGTACACTTAAATGGTAAATGTTGTCATGCTCTCCTGGCTTCCCTGTTTACGTGAGTACCTTTATTTATTTGTTACGACCAAAAAACAAATTCAACTTCTCATCCCTACATCTACAAGAATCCGGGCATTTCCCCCATTGGACATTTCTCCCAGCGGACATTCCCCCCAGTCAGGGGTCGAAAAGTTCGCCTGTCCACCTGTCGTCGACAGGTAATATTTCCTTGTGACAGGTAGAACAAAAAACTACCTGTCGCAAGTGATTGGTAGAAAAAAACTAAATTATTACGATGTTCAAGAAATCAAGAAAACACCGAAATTCAACTAAAAAATAAACGTAATGTTTCGCCAACATTCGTTCTCCACTTTATTACGATATCTGTGTGAAGAACATCAAGGGAGGTAAGTTGTTCAAGCATGTGATCTCTATGACTGTCGGGTCCCCTCGAATGCCGGTTTATTGCTTGTATATCTTGGAAAAATTGAGGGTTCCCGATATTGCTAGCTTGTCTTTGTCACCATTTGTTGTGTGTTTATGTCCATGGCGGGAAGCACTGGAAGAGACCAGCAATCATATCTCTGAAAAAAAATGGACTTCTTTAACTTTCGAAATGGATCATTTCCTCAAACGGAATAATGTGGAGGAAACTGATAAATCGGGCAGCTTGCCGACCAGCCGTGAGTGTGCCACTGACACTGGCACTGGCTGATCAGCTGATTGAACCATGACTGTCTGTCTCACATTGATGATTGACCGAGAGGGAACGGGATTTTCAGCTACATATCGGAGACTGTTTTTCTCTCGAGAAGTGAAATTTTGCGCATTCATCTGAACACGATTTGTGCATTTTTATCCGGAAGTATAGATGCAGGTCTGTATCCAGGAATTGTTTGCAGGTTCCCATCCCATTCGTAATTCATTATTGAGGGCCCAATTTTCGTTAGTGAATTCTGCGCAAAGAGCCTGTGATCAGTCACAAAATAGAGGTTTATTAGCATGAAATTCAATACTGGTACCCAGTTATGCAATCATATTGATATTCAGGCTCCCAAAAGCTTTTTCTACGAGTATTTCCGTCAGAAATCTTTCAAATTGGACAAAAACAGTTTTGGGCGCCCATATGTTTTCCGAAACTAAATTGGCTCCAGATGCAGCCCGTTTATGTTTTCATTTGGTAACAAGACAAAGACAAGCTGGGGGCAAGGAGTTGACCAATGTCATTGCTGAATTTTAATATGGGGCTACACGACTTGATTTGCCCTCTGATGCCATCAGATCGAAGAAATCTATCTAGTATAAAATACAAGGTATTGGAGATTTTCTTTGATTCTAAATCGATTTCCTTGAAATTGCAGGTTAGAATTTAATGTCAAACACAGAATACAGTATATGTAGGCCCAGGCCTCGAAAATTGGTTCATTGACGTATCCGAAAAATCGGTTACGGTAAATTTGGCTTGCGTAACCTATTGTTCGGTTACGATGTTAATTTTTACGTAACCAATTGGTTTCGCAAAACGGTTACGTAATTACAACAGTGTACCGTCAACGAGTGAAAAAAAGACTGTCCACAGCACGTGGGCAGCGACTGAACAGACAAATGAGTTAACATACGGGAATGGGATTGCACACGTAAATCGCTTCCACCATTCATGGTTGGCTATTGTGACTCTGGCTGTATAATTCCTTCGCCATTTCCTTCTAATTCCATTAAAATCCTGATTGAAAAGAGAAGTTGAACACGCCGCCTGCAAATTTGGAGATGGCGGAAGTGACAACAAGTGTTAACCGCAAGCTCTGCGCTCCGAGATAATTCCTCCACGAGGAGCTCCGCATGCAATCTCTGCTGCTAGCTCTGTGAAGAGCGCCCCACGGAGCAACAACCTTGGAGCGAGGAGGCTTGCGGGTAACCCTTCTAACTCGTTCAAGTTTGATAAAGCTGTTTCCTGGCCGCTATTGGTTTATTACATAATAGTATGCCGGCCCTGAACCCAGGATAGACAAAACAGCCTGTGCAAGCTGACAGACAGACGCCTGCCACGTGGTTGTCTACAAATTCAATACAGACAGGGCCGAGTTTGCGACTTAGTTTCGCTTTTAAAACATGCTGAAAGACACACGTCATGTGGTTAAAGTTTGCACAGTGGACAGAGAGAGAAGAGGTTGGGACTTTTGTTACCAGAAAATATGTCCAAGAAGCGCTTTCACGTAACCGATTTTTCGTTCTGGCCATTTCAGATTTGCGTAACCGACACGCGAACGATCGTTTCGTTCACGCCAAATTTCGAGGCCTGTTATTGTCCGGAAACAAAGTCGGACGGGCGCACAGACGGACGGACGCACAGACGCATGGACGGACTCCAATACTATAGTCCCCCTCTAGCCCTTCGGGCGTCGGGGGACATTTAACCCTAACCAAAAGGTAAGGGACTAATCCAGGCATTTTTTGGGGACACATTGACTACAGCGAAACCGGAAACCCGCAAAACCAAAAGTAAACTTTCTGCGCAAAACCGATGCCCAGTAGGCTTAAAACAGGCTAAAATGGCGGCCCACATGGATTTATTCAAGAAGTGCGATGCGAGTTGGAAACAGATGCGAGTTGGAACCTGCTGCACACAGGAAATAATCAATTATTCCCTCGATAAGTAATAAAAATAAGTCCATTAGAGTGATTTTAAGTAGTTTTGGTTTAGATTTTAGCAGACATTCAAATTGGTTTGACAGTATTTGGGCCCCTGAGTTTGGGTGCCGATACCAGTATGCAGCAGCAGCACCTGTTATGGTGGGTCCACGTCCCCCGCAGCAGCAGCAGCAGCAGCACCCGTTATGGTGGATCCACCATAACAGGTGCTGCTGCTGCGGGGGACGTGGACTTTATGCCACCGTAACAGGTGCTGCTGCTGCGGGGGACGTGGACCTCTATGCCACCATAACAGGTGCTGCTGCTGCTGCGGGGGACGTGGACCTCTATGATCTATTTTTTTTTGGTCAATAATATCCCGATCGGTTCAATTAGGAAAGAAACACAGTTGAGGAAATAATAAAAGGTGTATGCCATTCGGACAAGATCAAACTGCTGAATTCCAAGAAGGCTGGCGCTCATCTTGAAGTTGAAAAGCATGTCTACCGTCCTCTCCCTGATGTCAAGACACTCTCCAAATTTGAAGTTAATTGGTTCAATAGTTCTCGAGTTTTTGCTCAAACAAAAACTGTGTAAAGATCCGACAAAGCAAGATGGCTGATGACAGCCATCATGGATTGCGCAGGTAACCAAAAAGCAATCTCAACTGTCCTCTCACCGATGTCAAGACAATTTGCAAGTTTGAAGACGATCGGTTCAATGGTTCTGTAGTTATATGTGTGAAGATCCGACAACGCAACATGGCTGATGGCGGCCATCTTGGATTACACAGGTAAATGAAAAGCAATCCCAACTGTTCTCTCATTGATGTCAAGGCACTCTCCAAGTTTGAAGTCGATCGGTTCAAAAGTTACAGAGTTATTGATCAGACAAGAAATGTGTGAGATCCAACTGCTGACAATCCAATATGGTTGATGATGGCCATCTTGGATTACAAAGATACCTGAAAAGTAATCCCAACTATCCTTCCACCGATGTCAAGACAATCTTCGGTTCGATCGGTTGAATAGTTCTCGAGTTATTGGTCGGACAAGAAATGTGCAGAGATACAGCTGCTGAAATCCAAGATGGCTAATGGCGACCATCTTGGATTACGCAGGTAACTGAAAAGCAATCCCAACCGTCTTCTCACCGATGTCAAGAAACTGCAAGTCTGAAGACAATCGGTTCAATAGATCTCGATTTATTGATCGGACAAGAAATGTCTAAAGATACAACTACTGAAATTCAAGATGGCTGATTGCGGCCAATCACCCTCTCACCGATGTCAAGACACTCTAAAACTTTGAAGTCGATCGGTTCAACGGTTCTCGAGTTATTGATCGGACAAGAAATGTGTAACGGAATAACGAAATTATGGATGCCCAGTGTTTCTAAGTTCCCCCCCCCCCCTCCCCTCCAACTAATGTGGTGGGGGACAAAAAAAGTAATGCAGAGTAACAATGACAATACTGAATCACTCTCGCAAAACACAAAACTCTCGCAATACAAAATCTACCCGAGTGTCGATCAACAGTTCTCGCAAATTTCACAGACACGTGAGACTGCATTCTGCTGTATAAGGCCATTGTCACTTGATTGGTTGTTTAGCATGACCTTCTCCTGTCAAAACATACATGCTAGATGCTATAATTATTAATTATTAATTATTGAAGGTAAATTTTCTACCATGGACTCATTCCATATCAAATCAAAATAATCTCCCATTAGCCTGTTCCATAAAGTAAATCAACAGGACAATGTGTGTAATTATTCTCTAAAGAGACATTTTAAGTTTGCTTTAATTTAATTAAAACATTCTGTAAATAATTATGGTAGATTATAGTAAAACTTAAATGCACACACATTGTGTGAAAAAAAATCAAGGGAAACAACTCTTACTTCAATGTCACTACTATAAAAGATATCTTACATAACTTATTACCTGAATTTTCAACATCAGGAGTCCCCTCTTATTGAAATCTAATTTTATTTCTTTTACACTGACTGACATGACTGAAGATAGGGATTCTCTGTCCAAGGCAACGAATTTTGTACGTCCGTCGTCCTTAAGCTGTACGAGAATTTTGACGTGCACGTCGACAGCATGTGTTGTAGTTGTTGTTGTGGGGACTGAAGACGTGAAGCGCTCGACCACTTCGCTCAAAAGCGTTTCATCAGAGAAATGGATGGTTAAATTAGGCACGATGTACCGACTGGTTGATGAGGAAACAACCGATCCATTAACCAAAACCATGATGACTTGGGTACACAACCGTCTAAACTGCCGGAGTTCTAACTTTACTGCAACGTGCTCGACACGTGGGAATCCCCGCTAGAGATGCATGCCGGGATAACGACTTCGCCTCTTTTTAAAAGAGCGGGCTTCCCCCAAGAATGTGAACCAAAATGGCGAATTTTGATCACCTCCGCGGTTGACGGCACGGTCAGCTCATTCGTTTTCATGGATTTGCTTACTTATTTTTTTACGGCCAATAATTACTGATAATTAAAATACATGCGGCATTATTGATCTCCAAAATATTGATGCGGGCGGGTCATGCGAAACAACCTATCAACTGACAACGGCCTAATGAATAAACAAACCTCATACAATCCATCAAAGAATGTGTTCTTGTCTTCAATGCCCCAAAGCTCCCACTGTCTCTTAGTCTTGGTTTCTGGGGTTCCCACCTTAGGTTCCTCCACAGCTGAAGCAGACAAGCAATGAATGAGCCTGGTAACATGTGGAGCATCAAAATACAATTTCATTGTCAAGCCAATCAACATAAACGATGAGAAGGGAGCAATTGTTCACAATGACACCTATTTCTCATCAACAAACAAAAAATGAGTATTTTGAGGGTGTCTCATCAGGGCATGAAATGTTTTTTTCAGTCCACCTGTCACATGTGACAGGTAAAGATTTGTTCTACCTGTCCCACCCAAAACTTACTTGTACACGAATTTTGTCAAAATTTCTATATATGCTGATCGATTTATGTTTAAACGATGAACGCATCGGGGCATTTGATAAGAAAACTATCCATTGTTGTCCTGAGGATTATATTTTTAATGCCCACCCGCAAACTTTCTTGAGTTTCAAAATGTTTTTATTACCTCATGTAGTAAAAAGACAGAATCACAAATAATTCATTAATTAATTTTGATAATTGCTAGGCAGATTGGATGATAAATAATTACTTTCACTGGTCAAATGATAAATAATTAAACCTATTACAAAAAAAAAAAACACACACAATCTAGCTTTCCCCAGTAGCCTAGCATTCATTTTCATTTCCAATTTGTTTTTGGAAATGTCACATTATCAGGCACGATGACGGAAGCACAGATATGTATAAAGTTATTAGCATTTTATGTTCACGGAATATATCAGTTCTCTAGATCAGCTTCACGTTTGTAATGTTTGTAAAAAAAACTAAATGATATGGTAATTGGAATTCTTTGACAGTTGACAAAGAATGGAATTTGTTTCAGTAAACCGTAGCACATTTTCCTTCGTCAGCTTTTCTGTCGCATCCGTCGATAACCTTCTTTTACTTGTTTGTCTAACATCTGAGCGTGGGTTCCCGATCTGTTCACCGTAACCATTGATCTGAAGAATATCCGTGACTTGAAATATACCTCGGCGACTGCCGATCTCCAATGGTCTCTTCAGCGATGCAAGCAAATCTGGAGCGTTGAGGTCTAATCGAACGTCGACGCTTGCCGAAGCATAACGAGGCTAAATTTATTTTTAGCTGTAAAGCATGGCACGCTCTCAGCAAAAGTCTGACATCGATTAACAACAACAACAACAAGTTTTTCTCTCTTCGGGCGTTAGTAAAGATTAACGCCTATAATCCTGTCAGTGGTAAATTCTATGTGTCCGCGACAGGTGGACACGTGAACATTTCGCGCCCTGCTCATGCACAAACTATCATGTTGGTCACCAACACCGCCCCACTTGTTGCAGTTCATATACTCAGTGTCTTGATGATCTTACTAAAACAGTAAAGTGCTAGTGTACTGATACTATTCTAGTTCATAAACAATTTGGTGAGAAAGTCATTTAACAGAATATTTATTACCCATTATGTCACAATATAAAACAGGTTATACCAGAAGCTGATCAACTAGAAGTCTGCAGTATTCATTTAGAGTTAGCTGTACTGCTACACTGCCTAAAACACATCATCTGACTTAGAAGTGCAGTAGAATCACTGATTTGTAGGGTTCGCACAGCTTGAAAACAAATCAACTAATAAATCATGGGAACAATGGTGTGCTTCAAATTGCGATCAATAGACCTCACCTGATACCCTCTCTCTTCGATCCCATGATACCAGGCCTTATTTTTTGACGCGAACGCTCGTTCAGGTTACGTGAAGGTTACGCAAATCGTATTTTACGCGAACGGTCACCGTTCACGTGGGGCGAATTTTATCTGCTAGCTTATTTTCATAAGTCGGCAGTGTCTGTCTGCACAAACTGGAAATAAAATAAGTGGCGACAGTTATATTTGCGCGTATACCGTGCACTTTCTCTTTCTCCTATTGTCGACTGGCAGGCTAATTTACACGGCCGTGGTTGTTTGATAAATCATGAATTGCTTATGGCCTGGTTAAATTGTTTGTGTCGGAGTGGTTTCGTTTTCACTTGGCCAGACAATTACGCATGCCCAGATGGAAATAGGTCAGCACTGCCATTTACAGCATGTTGACCTCAACACGTGCTGCCAGCCCCGGGCGATCTCAATCATGAAGTCTGGTGATCACGGGGGGGTGGAAAGACCGTCGCATGCAAATTACAACACCATCATTCTTGGGTTTTGTATTCGAATGAACCGTTACCTTATTCTTATGTCATTGAAATAATGCCACCGTTTTGACGGGTATAAAATATTCATATGATCAAATAAATATGAACTCGTGTTCAGCTTTGTTACACCTTTCACCCCTGTTGATTTTGCCAAGTGACTCAAGTGAGTCTATCCCGGCCAGTGTGGTTCATGTCCAAAAACAATGAAAACTGTGGGGGAGATGGATTGTAGTTAAGTTTCTCCGTAAATCAAATAGCATTTCGTTGGTATTTGTTCTCTTATTAACAGTAAGATAATCTTTATTCTTTTCACACTAGTGTAATGTTCTCATGGTTTCGGGAGAATAAATATCTTTTTGTTTGAACAATGGGAAAACAGTTAATTGTGTATGCGTGCTCTTTCACCCCTGGAGTCAAAATCGGAATGGGACAGACATAAGCCTCATGGCAAACTGATGATACGGACTAGAGCGGGTTTACAGATTGGATTTACAGCTGTTCTATTATAAATTAAGGATAGATTCCGTCGGTTTATAAATGGTATGGCAATTAATCATTAGTGAATACACAATAGTCGTGTGACGGGAAAATATCACGATGTGGCTGTCAAGTGTTGTACTGTCCATGTCAAGCAGTTTGAATTTGCCACAATTACCGGGGCAAGAGAGAGCAGCGGCATTACGTCAGCGTGGTCGGCAGTTATTTTTTTTCTCGTATATTGTTCGTGTCCTTGAGCAAATGGTAATATGTATTAAATTTACGTAACCTTTCACGTAACCGATCGGTTACGCAGCGAACTTGGTGCGTAACCGAACGATCGGTTACGTACGCAAAAAATCACGCGAACGGTAAATCGTTCACGCCAGATTTTGAAAAAATAAGG
Organism: Hanleya hanleyi; assembly: GCA_036873755.1. NCBI lineage: Eukaryota > Metazoa > Mollusca > Polyplacophora > Lepidopleurida > Hanleyidae > Hanleya > Hanleya hanleyi. Next base: position 66,119 of record JAVTVY010022501.1, on the reverse strand, counting down.
CCTGTGATACTATATACATTCATGATCAGGTGGGGGTCATAAAATACAATTCCATTACCTATCACATCCTTCATGTAACACAACATTGACTTAACTGCCAAAGCAAGATCTCTGTGCCAGTGTGCCTGCAAGTTTTAATTTCAATTCTTGCATTACATACAAGATTTCGAGACCTTGAGGCAGCTGTACTAGTGTGTTAACAGAGTTTTATACATCTGGTCATTTATTTTCTCTGTCCTGCTACTTTCATTTTCATAAACTGCAAAAGAAAAAAAATAATCAAGTTTGGTCTTTCGAAATTGAAATTGGGGCCTACCGTAGAATGTGCTCGAGGCCTTCTAATTCTGGTATTGCAGGAGCCAAAAAGAAAGAAGGAATCTGTTTAGCCAGTTGCTAACAAAAATCCTGCAAATCACCTTTTTTTTTTCACTGGTACATGTATGTCTGTCCTGTTTCTGTGTAACACTGATTGTTACAATTTTACATTCAAATGCAGATAAATGATTACGCCATTTCTAAGTTAGAATGAGCCATGTGCCACCTTAGATATGTTATTCAAACCCTACATATATCTTAAAGTGAACGTAAAGGCTGCGACAACACACGCACTGTGTGGAAGAACTATATTAAAAGTATCATTTGGCAGCAACAAATATTTTTTGTGATTTTTTCCCTTCCAAAAAAAAAATTCCAAACACGGGAATTATTGACTGATGCAACGAGCGACTGGAGTCGGCCATATCAGTTTATTGATTAGCCTTGCGCCAATGAAAACGCTTGTACGGAGCAAGTGATATTTTCCTGTGACGTAGTATCACTTTGTTTTGGCATCGCTGTAGCACGAATTGTAATTGCGGTGGTGGAGAGCTCGGCTGTTTCAAGCGTGTTTTGATTGTGTTGCGTGTCTCCAGCAAGTGTTTACTGACCTGAAACGTTCGATGAACTACTCACTACTTTCGTCGACATCGGAGCGTTTTGGTTCAAACTGGTAACCCTGTAAACCTTCATATGTCTCTTCGTCAGAACTTGAAGTCAGGCTAGCCTCCTCGTGCGTCGCTATGTTTACATGCTTTCTGCGCTTTCTAACTCCACGAATAAAGAGCTCCAAGGTGATACAACGTCACTGCTCTGAGTGAGATAGCCAGCATGGCGGCAGCCGGGGAACAATAATACAACAGAGATAATTTCGTTCGTACTCGGTGCAAAAAAATCCCCAAAAATATTTGTTGCTGCTATTTCAGTATTTCAATGTAGCTCTTTCCCACAGAGTGCATGTTGCCTCAGCCTTTACGTTCACTTTAATCAGGAATTGTAGATCCAGCTTGATCAGGTTCTTCTGTTTTGCCATTTATCAAAATGAAAGGAGCTGGACTGAGAAAATAAATGCTCAGGGAGTTGACAAACATGTTTTCTATCCATACGAGCACAAAACAGCAGGCCATATTGACTTTTAAAAGCAGAAATCCGAAACAACGGAGGTCTGGTCAGCTAGCAGATTTTTTGTGATAGAAATTTTCGATTTGACAGCTTAAACCTTTGGTGTTGAGGGGGTGATGTAGGGGCATCATTTTGAAAGTTATGTCATACAAAAGAGTCTCTTCTTTAGTGTATTCTGAATGAATATAGTAAAGTCATACATCAAAATGTTCCTTGTGCCACAGAGAATCCCACCATAAAATGTTTCACATGCAGATGTATCTACATAAATAAAAACCCACAAAAACAATTGTTCTTAGGACTGCCAGCAGAAGTACATAAATATTGAACACACAATATTGAAAAGCAGTAAAGAAAATTCTGTATGGTATGTGCTACAACAAAGACTATGTTAGATATGACAATTGTTTTGGAAAGTATTTTTAAATATTTTTTTTACTTTATCAGTAACTGTCTAGAAATTTTGTGTACCTGAGATGTGGATCAAATCACAGATATGTGTCAATTGGCAATTAATTGTGCAGCTTCTTTTAGAACCAGGCACTATCAGAACAGGCTGTGAATGAATGGACCACAATAGGCAGTTGAGGATTGAATAGAAAGAATCCAGGGCATTTCCCTCACTGACTGCACAAACTGATTGTATTAGCTTTTCAAACTAACACAGGTTGGTGACTGGGGTTTGACAGACAGGTCTGTCTTGGATAACTCCACACAGCTTTGGACTGTCCTCCATATTGGCTGACACAAATTATCATTGCCTTGGACAATTATGTTGACATAGTAAATGATAAAAAAAATCTTTTAAAAATACTTTCCAATGAGATTTTCTTTTCTGGCAGTCTTTGTTGTAGCAGTGATTTCATACGATTTTTAGGACCATCTTTCAAGAGTGTGTGTTTAGGCCAGACGTTCTATATTTCCGGATATGCAGATCCGCCGACCTCACATTTTCTGATTTCTGGAAAAAAAACAAAAAAACTTTTGCAGATTTTTTTTCCCCCCGCCGACGAACAAAATCAGCTTCATCACATTATAACATTTAAGATGTTATCTTCTTCTTCGTTCCCTGTGATCATGTGACTTCGGTTGTCCACTTCCACCCCGCAGATCTGCGGGTGTGTGGACGAAAATTTCATGGATTTCGGTCCGTATCCACGACAACGCTAAAGTTTTAATTAACGATTTTGTTGATACATCAACATGTTCAACAGTTGGTGACGTTATTTCAGACCTTATCGACAGGAAATACCACGATCGATCGATCGATCAGCAGAACTGAAAGTCAGACTTCACAAGATGGCCAACTTCCAACTGTGGTCAATTCTGCAATGCCGATTTCGTTATTAACTGGACAATTCCAGAGTAGTTACATCGATATTTGTCTTGGATCAACTCCCTCCATTCATCAGAATGGCCGAACATGTTAACTGTCCTGATGGACATGTCCTTGAAACGGCACAAACTGCCACCAGAAAGGTAGTGTAAATATAGCTCATTGTGTCGAAAGTTGGGGTCCCAGTAATGTACGTCCAATGTTTTTTCCCCTCGACGTTGTAGCTCTTGAAAAAAATTAAAAATACAATTCAGGTGGGTTTTTTGTGTTTTTTTCTTTTTTCTTTTCCGTCCTCCGTAGTGGTAAAATGCTAAAGCATGTCCGATAATAAGGAAATAAAAAATGTCTGACCTTATTGACTTCTGCTGGCAGTGCCAAGATGCATTGTTTCTGTAATTATATTTTCTAATTTACATTGTATGTTCAATTGAGTGTCATAGTCACATTCAGCAAGGTTTGGGGAATATTTTGGTATATGATATTGGCCACCAACTGTATTGCCTATTTAGTAATCAGATCACCTGTGATTCTATGAAAAAAAGGCAGTTTAACATATATCACCCCATTAATATAAATATCAGTAGGTACAGTACCCTGTTTTTTAACCGGGGATGTGGGTGGACTTAGTGTATCTCTCCTTGGTCGTCTAATTGTTCTGGTGCTCGATCTTGTACTCATATGCATTAGTGCAACAGGATGGGCTGCTTGTTTGGGAGACACCTCAGACTTTTCCGCCTCCTCCTTCCCCTCGCCTGCAGTGCCACTGCTAGTGCTTGCGGTTGCTGGGGCAGGAACCACGTCTTGTCGCGTTTTGGATCGCTTACTCGGCACCCCTGACGCAATCTTTTGACTATTTTGTTTCTCCTGCACTGATGCATTGTTGGGGTCTGTTGTCATGCTATATAAAATAGGCATAAAAGTCACAAAAATATTATCAAGCCCAAGTGAACGCAGCACATCAAAAAATCCAATATGGCCGACTGACAAACCGACCACGACGAAGTGAGCCCATACGTAAATGTCGGGAGTCCACTAAACTGTGCCTTTGGCAGCAAGAAATGATATTTCAAAAGACGAAGTAGCTTGAATAAATACTGTCTGTATAAAATTAAATGGTTATATTAGCAGATTTACGCTAGATATTGAACGGGGAAAATGCAAAATTCTGATCGCGATTAATCAAAATGGCGCTCAGTGGAAAGATATTTACCGAGTTCCCGTTTTTTCCCCACTTCCACCTTCTGTTTGGGAGCTTTTCCTCCGTTTACCAACTGGCATTTGTGTTGTTTATGATCATAAAAGCCGTGTTGATAAATACACCCCGTCAAGTAGTAAATATTGGACGTAAATTGACAACACAGTTTAGATCTACATTGTCACTCCTGAAAATTTGAACGGAGTGGAGAAAGATCGTTGTCCTATCTGCGATCACTTATCTTCTGCAAAACCATTCAGATACTCAGGGCACAAATTGAGTAACAGGGTATACAGCACATGTTATTAAATCACTTAAACTACGAATTCATAGGTTAAACGCTAATTTGATGGTTTCTTCCGTAGCAACTAACATCTGTCTAAATCACTCTTGTGGCATAAGCGCCTGGCCAATCAGGTCATGTGACTCACACTAGATTCTGCTCGATTTCATACACAAGCAAATTATTTCATTCCGATACAAAATTATTAATACAGTTTTATTGTTAATCACATTCATCCAATTAATTAACTATGAATTAAAATATGACGTATGATGGTGTTGGGTCACAGACAGACCTAAGTGAATGGTAAATACAAATAGTCAATTCGGCATCAATTTCACCGGGTTCGTTCATTTAGTGGATCATGTTAAGACAGTTGTTGAAAAATAAGGATACCTTTTTAACCACATTGAATCATTCAATCATGAGTCAATTCGTTGTTGAACATTTTAATCACGTAAAGAGCCTGAAACAAATACGATAATCAAGAGTGTTCCACATTCAAATTCAAATCTACGGTAGATTTGATGGTTTCTTCCGGGAGTTTTCGAATATTGAAGAAAATGGGCAGTGGCTGTCATTGTGGACAAAGGCGGAATGGTTACTGAACTTGAAGTTCAAACTAGATAAAGACAGCGACGTCATAATAAATGAAAGAATATTGGTTTAATTCTATCTCCTCTCCATGCCCTTAAGTTCGTGCTTTACCCGACGTCAGGGCGGTCTCCTCGGACATGTCGGAAGCCCAGTCATCCCGTCAAGACTCAAGTTTGTGCCACAATCATGGAATGACGAACAATCAAAGGTTTCTCGCTTTTCTTTTGAAGTCATATGAAAAATAAACATATGTATCTATCTATGAAACATTTGAGAATGTAATGAAGCACCAACCTTAACAAACCACGTCCAAATGCCGTATTCGGCAAGAATCTGAAATCGAGATGATCAAGAGATGTGACATTCAGAACACATTGCTCTATTTTGATGCATGGTGGCGGGAAATCCTAAGGGGAATCCCGAAATCTGATTGGTCAAACGGGTCATGTGAAGGGAAAACACCTTTTTCGAATTTATCTCTCGGAAAAGTCCGAACATTTCTGAACCCAGATAAAGAAATATTTACGTCCAAAATTGTTAATTTTCAAGAGTAACAGATCCCTCTCGTACTATTCCCAGAAATGTGGTTTTCAAATAAGCATATAAAAATGAAAACATTGAAACCAGCATGGTTTTGTCACAACGTATTTCATTGGTGCAGGCAGATCGCTATAATCTTTGTTTTTCACAATTCACTGAACCGTATTTAATTTTACACGCGCTTTATTGACAGTTGTTTTGTGTAATTTCACCCTGAAATACACGAATCCATCACGAAATCACTTGTAAATCCAAGAACAACAAATATATAAATGAAAATCGCTATATTTGAGCCAATCGCTATGAGCCAATGAAAATTAACCTTACAGCCACTGTCGAAACTCGTCATTCTGAACAGTGACGTCATCGAAGGTGCGTGAAATTCGAAAGGGCAAGCGCAGACATTCAAACAACTTCCATTATTCTGCTGAACGTTGCTAAAATCTGTCCCCTTCTCCCCAAAATGACAACCACAGAGAAACCAATGGGCATCGACGAAGGGAAACCTTCTTCCAGGTAAGTATGGGAAGAAAAACCTGCTGAAACGTTAAATCAATCGGCCCAGAAAATACTGGCTTGCTCAGCTCATTTGCACCGCCTGTACTTCCGTAAAAATCATAAAACGTTCCAATTTCAGTAAATTCAGGTATAATATCATTGAATGGCCCAAGTAAACCTTGCTGCTCCAAAACAACCCTAGTCGACTCCAGTAACACGACTCGGATTTTATTATCAACAACAACAACAAATTATTATCAGATTAGGCGATTCATTGACGAAAATATAACGTTAGAAACCAGGCCGACCAACCTTGCTTGCTGCCCCATAACAAACTTCCATACATGTAAATTGATCACCGTCTTTTCTGATGTACGGGTGTCCGACCTATTATCGTGCGTTTTTAAAGGTTTATTTGGAATACATAAAAAAGTACTTCTTAAAATGACATGAAAACTGACACGATGATTGCTTAGTTCAACAAGCTGAACCGTACTGACATTTAATTTTGTGATATTGATTATGTAGGGTTCAGCCGTTACACTGAAATTTCCTATCGCAAAATTTTCGCCTCCCGACCTGGGTAACAGCGGATGGATTTGCGCTCCTGAAAATCGATAATACCTTCCGCTTTGTGCTCGTTTGGATAGAATACAGATTTGCCTACTTCATGACTTCCCTGGCCATTTATTTTCTCTGTCCAGCTCCTTTCATTTCCATAAACAACAAACATGACAAAAGAAAAAAATATCATCGCGGCCGATCTTCCAAACACGAAATCCAGCGCCATTTTCGAACACTCGCGTGACCCTGATTCTCTCACATGAGGTTATTCTAAATTCAGGATTACAAGAGTCGGAAAAACTGAATTCACTCCGTCGACCCAGTCGCTTTAGGGAGATGAAAATTCCAGTGAATTACATTTTTCAGTATGTGCCTTCAATTATGCTTGATACCGATAGTTACAATTTTACATTTAAATGCAGATAACGTGACCGCCTAATGAATGAGCCGTTTCCGACCTTCCTGTCTACAATCCTGAATTTACAAATTAGTCTCGTGCCACCATAGTGACATTTCAAAATGGCGGTGGATTTCGTTTTTGGAAGATCGACCGCGATGATTTTTTATTTCTTTTGCCGTTTATGGAAATTAAAGAAGCTGGACGGAGAAAATAAATGACCAGGAAAGTAGGCAAATACGTATTCTATCCAAACGAGTACAAAGCGGTAGGCATTATCCATTGTTATGAGCGCAAATCCACCCGCTGTTACCCAGGTTGGGAGGCGGAAATTTTGCGATAGGAAATTTCGGTTAAACGGCTGAACCCTACATAATCAATATCACAAAATTAAATGTCAGTAGGGTTCATCTTGTTGAACTAAATGTACGTGATGAATCTGATATGGTTTCATGGAGCTCACGACGTTTCGTCTCCTTTTCGATTGCTTGGAACCCAGTTTATGCTGCATAAACTTCAGTGGAGTTAGTAATGTCAACCGCCCATCTTTGTCACTCTCATAGATAGGTAAAATCTTTCGCGAATGGGCATTTATTGAATGTTTTCACGGACACAGATTCACAGCTTCGCACAAAGGGTTATTTGCTAAATATACAAGTATTCAAATATCGTCGGGCGCTAGCCAAGTTTAGATTAAGTGCTCACAAACTAAATATAGAAAAGGGGAGATACACAGGTATTTCAGTTCTTGATCGAACTTGCGACTTCTGTCCAAGTATTGAAGACGAAATACATGTTCTATTAGAATGCCCTCAATTTAATAATCAGCGAGTTGAGTTGTTGACACTGGCTAGGGGCTCATCTGTTCACTTTAATAGTCTATCTGTGGATGAGAAATTCATTTGGTTAAGGACGTGTGAAAATGAGTCCATTTGTTTTAATGTAGCAAAATTAATTGCTGAAATTTTGGATTTGCGGCAGTAGCCCGCTAGAATTTTTTCATGAAACAGTTTATCATATATTCACTATGGATCATTTTCATCCATGCAGGGTTCTTCATAATAGCCGGCGGTATACGTACACCTGTCGGAGGTAGTGCCGCCGGGTATTTTGACATATCTCGGAAAAAAAATACAGCTAATAGTTCAATTTGGTTGTAATGCAAGCAATATGTAATGTAATCCGCCTTCGTGCGTTTAATTTTCGTCATGCTTGGGGTGGAATATGAGAAAAAAAGATCATAAAAGGAAAAGGAAAAAGTCAAACTTCTTCTAACCATACGGTAACGGAATCTATACACTGCATAACATGGCCTGTTTCCGGTTTTGCGATGTTATAATCCTGTTGATTGGTTGAATACAATAGATGAGCCAATCAGAAGCGTCGTACATTGGGACGCGGCTTCCGGTTTCAGTCGTCAACAGATGACTGTACAGGGTTGAGGGGGAATTTTCAAAATGAAACGTCGACAACTGAGTTAGAGCGAAGCCTTCAAACGAAATAAAAGATTATCTTTTGACGGGGATGGCGATGCTGTCAGTACAGTGCCGCTGAATATTAATGACAGCGACTCAAAATGTGACTATGTCGAACAATTTGATGCAGTGCCAGTTACAACAACAACGTCAAAGACTCAAACGACAGCGGGGTCGTCAAATTCACCCGTTAAAGCCAATGGCGGCATATTAAGTGACAATTAATTGTCAACACGGAAATAAACTTTAAATGAACCTATTTTTGCAATTATCCTGATACAATTTTGAGCATAAAGATACCCCCCCTCCCAAAAGATTTTATGTAGATTTGGCATGATGTTCAGTTCAGATTTCAGAACAGTTTAGGCCAGGTCAAATTTCTTCACACAGCATAAGCCTATTTGTTTAGCTTCCACTTCAAAATCTACCAAGTTCTTACTTAGTGTTGATTTTTCTTAATCCACCTGTTTGATATTGTTATGTAAGCTTGATAGGAATCTGGCTTCATGGGCTAAATGGGGGGTGACTGGGATGGGGTAGCTTAATTGCTGAATGCTATATAAAAATACCCTGTGCTAGGAACTTAGAATTTTCATCCCAAAATGCCCCAAAATGGCTCAGATTGCACCACAGAGCATCTAGGGTTTCTGGCGGCCCCCAGGCCCCCGGCCTAATTTGTAAACGCCTCGCTGCGCTCGGCAGTTAACAACCACATACACCTGTTTGGATATGATTGTACAGGTGTTCCCAAAGAAATGGAGAACCCTGTCCATGCATTAAGGTTTCTATTGTAAGTGTCTCCTGGTCACCCCCACTTGGCTGGGCTAGTTATCAGGTGGAGGTCGAGAATGGACCCGGTTTACCACTCAACCTGGCGGCCTGACGGGGCTTTGTGGGATTTCGGACCACTGCTGGTAGCGGTCGTCAATAGGAGAGTGGAATTGAGCCATCTCGGGCGATAGCTTCTCGCATGTGAACTGAAATTGTGGCCAGAAGACACTTATACACCCTGTTTCCGTATGTTATTAACATTGTTAAATGAAGTGTTGTTTCCGGGAATAAACAATGTCAATGATGGGGCGGGGAGACTGTGATTGTATGCCTCTAGAGGGCGCTGTGATCAGCTGAATAAACCATTCTATTCTATTCTATTCTATTGTACCCATATAGTGATTGATAAGGCGTAAAAAAAAAAGACCTGTGTTTCCGGTAACCCGACCGACCCTAGATTTTTCTGCCGACCCTATTTTTTTTCTTCTTTTTTTCTGACCGGTAATTCTCGCAAATGGCCAAAAAAGACGGGTAGACGGGAGATTGAAACGGACCAAGTTACAATATATATCCAATAATATAGGCGGGCCAATGCTTGGATGGCCTTTTGATCGACGTAGGCTTACGTTTAACTTTATTTCAAAACCATCCTCGTCCAGCACCTCTCGTCCGCCTTGTTCATAACCAGCGCCATGTTTTTTTTGCATTCTGGGAATCCACGAAATCGGACTCCATCACCCATAGTGCGATTACTGCTGGCGCGAGGGTTCCCGATTCTCCAGCAAACTCTCCCGTGAAGCAACGATGCACAACGACGACATAATGCAAAAAGACGAATGTCCGACGATTTTGCTATTGTTGAATTCGATCGATTGATGCTCGTTCTCCTAGGGATTCATACACGTCGGTTTTTGCCACCGGTATTCGGTGGCAAAATTCACTAGGAAACTCAATTCGGACTGTAAAAAAACTGAAGTGTATGTGTCTAACACAGTAAATATTCAATTTCTCAGCTATAAACTCAATTCCGTTGAATGCTAAAACTCATAATTCGACCAACTCCTTCGTTTAAAAAATGTAGAAATGTAAAACAGCGCATCATTTGTTCAGAAAAATTTGTTTACAACGCACCTTGTTTAGGGCTATTCCAGAAAAAAAGGCATGGGGGGGGCGGATGGGAAGCCTTTTTTTTTTCTATGGGTGGTCGTGTTAAAATGAAATCCAATTCTGTGGGTGGTAGGATTAATAAAGAAATGGATTCTATGGGTGGTGGGTAAATAAAACCAATGGTGTCAATGTCTGGTCGTTGTTTTCATTCATTTATTTATTAAAACACTACCCGAAGTGTTGTCTGTTCTTTTGTATATGTAATTTCTCGCTGGCAACCCTCGTATCTTCCTGGAAGTTCCTGATCGTCTCATTCAGTCACCTCCGTGAAAAGCGCCCTCTTTGGAAGAATGTGGTCTTGTCAGAGTTGTCTCCCCTTTTCATTTTTTTTGGTAAAGTTACTAGCAATAAGTTGATTTACGAATTAAATTTGTTCCCAGAACCTTAAAAATTGTATTAGCACAAAATAATGTGAAAGCTGGTCGTATATTCGCATTTGGCGATATATACAAATCTGCCCGTTGAGTACCGAGGCGAAGTTTTGCTTCCATATTCTTCCGACCTTGCTGACGGTCTGTTCGACTGGCATGACTGTTGAGCATCAAATTCAATATGAAATCCGTCAGAATTTTTTAAAATTTGGCGGCATAATTTTCAAAGCAGTGGTTTCAACGATATGGATCAACTAAAAAATCTGAACGACGAAGGACATAATTTACGCTTCAAAACAGCAGTTGACATGGTCGGCACGGTCACAGTGAATAACTCCGAACCTGTTGATCTGGCGACATCAGCAGCAAATGATGATAATGATGAACCAAAACGCAAAAAAACAGCGTTCGCATGCCTTTTCTTGCATTAAATTTAATGACTTTTCAAGGTCCTACAGTGATTATTCAAGTACCCAATTCAAGCCAATTTTAGGAAAACGGACGTGTTCGAATTATCTTTTTTTGACGCGAGAAGCTAAATGGCGGACTTCTTCATCTTTGATCGTTTTTAGTGAATTATCCATTGCCTCTTGCATTTCCTATCATTATTTTCTCTCTTTGGAGAGCAATGCATTCTTCCTGCTCTTTAACCATGAAATTAGGTTCGAGTAATTGACCGCAATGATCGGCTGACAATGAAGAGATTAGCTTCATCGGACGCCCGGCCAATTTAAAATCACAAATTCGCGTACATTAGTACATACGTGACAAGAGCATATTCTGTCACTTAGACATTCTGATATTTTCTTTATTTTCTCTGCAGTACATGCTCGAAACCTTGCAGAATTTTTGTCACGGCCGACAAGACTATGTCCAACTATCCCGGTTTCGCCAATGATGTCAAAGGGGAAAATATATAAACGATCTAACGAAGAAACACAGATTACGTTATTTTCAGATTGAGAATCAAACCTAATAATTTCTTGATTGCTCTTCATAGGGAAATATTGTGGAAGGGCTTTTCAAACTGTTTATGTCAATAAAACGAACAGCAAATTAATCAAGCGCCTGACACTATATAAAGGCCCATATCAGGATCAGGGCCAACTCATGTGAGACCCATATCAGGGCCAACTGATCTGAGACAATACAATCTTCCCAGCTGGAACGAGCTCATCCCGCCCGGTAATATCGGCTAAACGAAAGACATGAATTGCTTGACCTTTCTAACAATTCACTGTATCCATTCGTTCCTTGATTAACAGATGTATTAAAATACTTTCACAGAATTGGGTGGGGTCAGTAGAATGAAAGTTTCAACATGCCACGTGTTGGTTGAACATTTTCCGCCATACGGAGTTGCAATAACATCACGTGATCAAGCCTTGGATAGCATGGCACGTGGGCCAAACTTGCGCTTGTTCACGGTTCCCGCTTCAAAATATATTCAGCTAACACAACGTCAATGTATTATGCCTTCGTAAAAGTGAGATCAGGACTGCAATGAAAATAAAAAAAAAATGTTTCAAACCTGAAAAAGAATTCCCTTTTACCTCTCTCCGATCGTTATTCTGGCTTGAAATATGGCTCGACTGCAGCTGTTCTGTCATTTATTGGCTATACACTCACCTGTTTACCCAGTTTTATTCAAGTATATTTTGGCCTAACACGATCTGCATCAATCCACAATTTACGTTTTAATTAATCTGAAAATTGGATCGATCTGTTTCAGATGTATCTATGCTTCATTTGAAAATATAGTAGAATAAATTTAGGTTTATTCCATTTATTAAACGGCCTATAATCTCGGGCTATCTTACGTAAACGTCTCTTCCGATATTCAACTTTTGTGTCAATAATCAGATCACAAGTACCGTAATTTCTTCACTAATACTGTAAAAAAAACTCACCTCAATGACGTTATTTTATTGCAAAAGAAATTTGGTTTATTAAAAACCGTATGTGTATTTCTATTCCGATTTTCCACTTCAGTTGCTGCCTTGTCAGCTCTTTTTATCCAGTCTTTAAAATCTGGCAAAGTCAGTCATTCATTGTTAAATTTGCACTTTCCAGATGTTTTCAATTTTTGATATCAGAACAGATTACCCTAATAATTCATCTTCCAAATTTAATTCGAAAACGGCCGATTTTTCCCCTGTCGTGATTTTTTCCATCTTAATAAAACGAAAACGAGCATTTTCAATATACTCGTGAAATTAAATTCGAACACTCCCGTTTTCGTCGTGGAGTTCGTGCGGCTGAAAGTACAGTGAATATGTTACTCAGAATAATTTCTGTACAACTAAATCGTGACTAACGATACTCGTTGACACAGAAATAAAATACAAAAGTTCAATTTTTTTGGTTGCGAATTCTCCATATATCATAGAACTATGATCAGAAGTCCCTAACCGGGTTCTCATTAGCAGGAGGTTGGAAGCGAAAATGCCCGTCAACTGGCCATTTTGCGGCACCTACGAGATCAATAGAAAAAAAATTAACGGCAATTTGAATGATATTTTCGATGTCTCATTTTCTTTAATAAACAGATGATATGGAAGGACAAAGATATAAATGTTTCCCTCTGCTTGTCCCTGTCAGGGCTTCCACGTAATAGTTAGTTGTGCACAACTCCTATGTCGAGGGAGCCATTATTTCATTTCTTAGGATGTGCATGATGTGTCTCATACATTTTGACTGCAGAAAGGGAGAAGTTGAGTATTTCATTTGTGCTATGGGGAGATGTCAACAGACATGGATGCTGGTGTTTTATTCACTCACCAATCCAGAACTACATTTCCATGTAATAAAATGACAAACGTCAGTGTTTCCAACAACATGATAATCCAGTTTATAATCAACGAGGAATCAACTTTATGGAGCGGACGAACATAAAATATGCACCCTTGCTGGGTCAGTCACATTGACATCTCACGAGTGACGTTGTAGACAACCCGATCATCATTGCAGGAATTTAGAGGTTTAGTTTTTATGTATTTTCAATCCTTGACAAGCTGGACATTTCACTTTTTACTTCATGTTTGATGGATAATGAACCAAACGTCGGCATCACGGTACAGATTTAGCCGGGAAATATGGTTGACTGACTGCAGGCACGTGTCGCAATACTGTCGGGCTACCATCCCTATTGCGGTAATGGAAACTTCCACTGACCCGATGTTGTAATCCCACAAGCCTCCCGACGAATCGAATTGGAAGAGTTCACTTTCAAAATAGGGAAGTAAGGCACAAAAGTTTTCAACACGCATATCGCTTTTCAACAAAATCAACGTGAGGGCAGATTTTTCTTTCGTTTCGTAGACCATATTTTCTTTGTATTTCATTCTTGAAACTTGCAACTCTGGTGGACAAATTCACGACCTCCGCAATTTAATGATAATAACTACACAGGGACTGCTTGAAGTTGAAGAAAAAGAAAAAAACATTTACGGCGACAGATGGCTGATAAAAACTTTGGGTTGGTAGCTTTTCGATGGGGAGGGCGGGTTACGCCAACTGACATATTTTAAGGATGGCCCGGAGTCTTTTAAATGAACTATGATAGAGATATCAAACATAATACACGGTTTAGGCCAGAGCATATGTACAGGAGCGACGGATGGAAAGGGGAAACACAACAGGAGACAGAAACAACGATCGTCAGTGGAGTTTTTATTCCATTTTGCTGGACTGCCAACCATACTTACAGTAAAATTCAAGCACTTTCAAGGACGCATGGGAAAAAAATCTAACTTTCAAGGCCTTGAATTTTCAATATAAAAATTACAAACTTTTATGGACCCGTGCAAACCATGAAAAAATTAAAAATATTGGCCCGGGAAGTGATCTCCATAAATAACAACAACAACGACCATGGTAGGAGGCCAACCGTTTTTTTGTTTTTTTTTTCTATGGGTGGTGGGATGCCTAGATAATTGAATTCTGTGGGTCCTTGTTGTGGCAGTAAATTCATTTCTATGGGTGGTGGGTAGTAAAAAACTCGCCCATCCGCCCCCCCCATACCTTTTTTTCTGGAATAGCCCTTACAAGATCGTTTACAATCTTCCACAACGAAATCCAGGAAGACATTCTCCACGTTCAAATTGAAGGGCAACAACTCATGTTTCCATTTACACAAGCATTTAGGTGATGTAGTAGAAATGCGTTGATGTTATTGGGTAAAATGGTCATGTGTTTTAGATTCTTTTCATTCAATCCCGCGAAAACCTGATCACCTGACGTAACCCGACTTACTGATTGGTCAACCATAAAATATCGCTTGAGTACGCATGCTCCGTGGTCGAATTCGACAGAATCACAATGGCATTTGGCTTCGTTCACAGAAACAACGCGTCGCGTAAACAACAAGATTTTTACTGAATGTTTAATAAATTTTCAGTATTCTTTATTCTAAGTGTAATCAGGAATACATAGCATGACATCTATAAGATTTTAGACCAGTTATTTAGTCGGAATGAAGCAAAACAGACCGTCCATCGGTAGTAATCTGAAAGTGATAAAATTTAACGTGAGTTTTACGGTACATTTTTGCGAAATTTGCATTTCCTAAATATTTCTAAAGCTGTAAAATGCCAAATATGTTCCGAATGTATGTTCAGGGTTTCAAATTAATGTATCGTGCATCAAATACCATCCATTATTTCATTTTATTTATCAATTCCAACGACTTGACAGTCACCGTTTTTGAACTCATTTTGAAAGGTTCAACACAGTCACTGCTTGACAGCCTGGCACTCGGACATCGACAGCACTAGGGTTAAGAGACAGTCAGGAATGAGTAAAACACGTTCTTAAAATGTGAAGTTGTATCTTAGATATATTTTCTGAAATGAATTTAGTAAATGGTCATGCACATGGAGTCATTTTGCACAATTCCACTTAAGAAAAACCAATCCATTCATACAACATGAAATCTCTAGTTTTAGGTGATGGATTGGTTACCTGGTTGATCTACTCGGGGCCGTATCCAGAGATTTTTGGGGCATACCGGTATTCGACATTGTTGTTGTTGTTGCACGTAAATTTGATGTTTGTTGCTGCTGCACAAAAACCACGGAATCTCCGATGCTGTTGACTTACATCAGGGTTTGTTGGATCCTCGAAAATACCAGTTCAGTGCTTTAATCAGTGCCAGGGTGTATATTTTCCCGTTTTCCCCGTAATCCTGTTCTCTGAAACACGTGGTCGTTGTTGTTGCCACCGATATAGCGCATTCCCCACACATCGGTTGTTCTCAAGTTTTTGATTGCTGTAGGAAGACCAGGCGAAAACCACCGTAGCACAGCGATCATTGCCTACTAGAGGGGTCAATGCAATGCCATTTAAAGTTGTAATGCATAAAGCGTGGCCAGCAACGCGTGTTCAATGTGTATTGAACTCAAAGTTATGATAGCGGTCGCGAGACTGTATTGAATTACAAAGTTTGAAGAAGGCTTCAGTTTAACTCCAGTTTAATGTAGTAAGGTTAAGCAGCCAAAAAAGATATTTTGACCCGGAGTTTGGGCGCCCATACCGGTATACCGGCATCAAAATGGCCCTGGATACGGCCCTGCTACTACTAGGAGATAAACATGAGATTGATCTAATCAAAACCCCTCAGCTTTCCCCAAGTGATTGAGACCCATGTGTAGTGTGAATTGGGGAAGAGATAGTTCTATGTGGGATGATCAAGATATACTGGTACTTAGTTACATTCAGGCATATAGGACAGAAATAGAAAAATTATATGTCTGTAAAGGGGCATAACTCTGTAAAATATGTAAAATATGGGTCGAGGGGAGCCACTTTCGATAGGCGTCTGATTTAGCACTCTGTAAAATAAGAACCGAGACAAATAAGCTGTACCGAACACAGATATAGCTTGTACATTCAGCTACAGATAACAAAATCGAAGATTATTACATCCGAAAGGGTTCATAACTCCATAAGCCGAGGGGAGTAATCCTTTGTTGGCTTGTAGAATACAACAATATAAATAAGTTTCCAAAATATAGTAGCTATACCGAACACAGTTTCGCAGATATAGTTGGTTACATTCAGGCATATAGGACAGAAATAGAAATTAATATATCAGTAAAGGGACATAACTCTGTAAAGTATGGGCCGAGGGGAGCCACTTTTGATAGGCATCTGATTTGGCACTACTGTAAAATAAGAACTGAGACGAATAAGCTGTACCGAACACGGATCTGCAGATATAACTTGTACATTCAACTACAGATAACAAATCAGAGATTATTACATCCAAAAGGGGCATAACTCCATAAGCCGAGGCGAGTAATCCTTTGTTGGCTTGTAGAATACAGCAATATAAATAAGTTTCCAAAATATAGTAGCTATACCAAACACAGTTCTGCAGATATAGTTGGTTGCATTCAGGCATATAGGACAGAAATAAAAATTAATATATCTGTAAAGGGGCATAACTCTGTAAAATATGGGCCGAGGGGAGCCACTTTCGATAGGCGTCTGACTTAGCACTCTGTGAAATAAGAACCGAGATGAATAAGCTGTACCTAACACAGATCTGCAGAAATAACTTGTACATTCAGCTACAAATAGAGACCCCAACATTTTTTTCATCTTATTCATTTTGGACTAGTTTAGATTTGATTTCATAGGAGGCATTTTTTAAAGTTCAACGCTTTTTAAATTTTCGAAAACGGATCAAAACTTGATTTTATGCAGATTATTTTATTTCAGTGGTTTATCGGAAATCAGGCTATGTTAAGGGAGTAGAGGACGTTCATTTCCCTGCTCTTATGGGGCTACAACATGGTCATTTGTCAAATTTTTCAAAACAATCTGAATTTCCTAACAAAAGTACCCAGACATATCAAAATGGAATAAAAATCAACAAAAGACACAACACAACCATTTATGCGTTTTACTGGTGGTTCGATAGTGTGATGGGATGGACCAAAAAATTGGCATTTTAAATTCAACGGTTGAAGGGTGCAAAGTGCTCCATAGATTAAAAATTATTCCACCGGAATACCCCCCAAATTCACTCTTATTCAGTTTCAACTGAAACAAAACTTCTGAATGGCTAATAAATTGATCTTCAATAATATTCTCCACACCCACCCCGATTCCCCACCCCCACCCCCTCCTGGAAATAGGACTGAAAAGGCTCCGTTTATCTGTTATACCGCTAATATTTTCTAAGGAAGTATGGTGTCCCCCTGTTTTTATTACATATTTAACAAGCACTATATATGTTTAGTATTATATAGCAAAATGGGAAAAATTTGACCTTGGGAAGTATGATTTATTGAACATCTAAGAAGAAAAAAATCAAATTTCCCTATGTATTCAGTGTTATGGCTTTTAAGTGGTATACATGCATTTGGCTGCCATATTTTTTTAACGAGTATGGTGACCCCATATTTTTTTTTCATGGATCATCTTCTCCTAACCGGGTGAAAAAATCCTGAAATTTAAAAAAAAAATCAACCTCTAGAAATGAACGTCCTCTACTCCCTTAAAACAATGGGAGATTAATGGGTAAAATTGTACACAATTATGAGTAAATTTCTACAAAAACTTTTTCCTTTCTTTTAATTTCAGGACAATTTTAATAAAATTTGGTAGTCAGGGGTTTTTGAACATGCCAGTTCTGCTGGTGGGCATTTTGTCGACGCCGCGGCAATATTTAGCTGCCTAATTTGCATAAATTTGCATAATGGAACAGCATTCTACTATAGTACCAGGGTGCCTGCATTGAAACAGGTATCAAATGTCACCAAAATTCCTAAATGTGAACTTGAATTTTATTGAGAAAAAGATTGAACCCATGGACAACCTGAACATTGCCACACTACATAATTATCTCTGCCCACTGACATTCATTAATGAGGAGTTAATTTTCATAAATGTCTTACTCAGTATGGAACATTAATTTTATTTGATGATGTACATGTATATTCTAATTTTTAATAAGAAATAAATTAATTGATAATTTTTTTAAATCAAATCAGTTGAAGAGCCCACATTTCCTTTTGTTCATCCTGTAGTATAAGTAGATGAAGCACCACTGTCAGCCAGAAGGAAAATCATTTGAGTGAATGGAGTTAAAAAAATGTTGTTGTTGTTGCAAAATAAAATAAAGTAACACAGACTGATAAAACTTACTTCATCACGACTATGTTATACGCTATTAATTTTTTTTTAATCATAAAACATTTTAGGAAATACATGTGTATTTTTCTGACGAAATAAATTAAACATGTCAACTGCTTTGTTTCAAATCGCAAGCTTAGTCCTATTTCCAAGTTCAATTCAAGGGAGATTACTACTAACATGAGTGAAGCTGTTTTCTCAATACCCGCGAAAACGTCAACCGCATGCTGTACCAGCTGGACGAGGTAAGGAGAATTCCATGGTAAACCACCAAACGACTTGCGAGATATTTACTGTCTCAGACGTCATGTATTGTAATACATTCTGAGATATCACATATTAATTTATACATTAAACAGTAACAATAGCGCAAAATTTATAGCAAAATAGATCGTTTTTTGCCAGCATTCAACCTCAACAAACGCTATCAAACGGGCGCCGCCATTTTAGACGGGAGACGCCATCTGGTGTCATGACCTCGTTACCCCTGGTTACGTGGAACAACAAGACGTCTTGCTCTTCGCGGGACATACAAGTCTAAATAAATTTGGGATCACGACAAGAGCCAGTGCAATTTCTATTCATTTATCAGTCAGAACAATGACACGGACATTTAAATAACGGACTGGCACTGTTAACTCGGTCATTCTCATCGGAGACAGCATTCGCGGTCACACAAAAGGGCCGCAAAATGGGCTATGAAAATACTGAAGCACGTTTTGATAAAGTTAATACTCTTGCGATATTCTGTGAGAAATTATGAGAATTTTAAGACCAAATTGAAAGGGAAAAACCCACTGGCTCATATCGTAAGAGATCATGCAAGTTGAGCACTTTTGAAAATGCGTCGCCATTTTCCACGGCGACCAGACGCGTGTGCAAAATGAAGTGAACTCCAGAACTGATCTCTGCCGATGACGAAACATTTTATGGACTAATTCAAATACCATCGACAAGACAACATTATATTTATTTAATCCAAGTAATTTTCACAATTAATTAAGGCAGAAATTCATGTTTTAGGACCTTTCCCAACACCACATAATTTGTGTTTACACACGCAATTCGCATGGCAGCTCATACGGCCGTTGGGGTCTCTACTACAAATAACAAAATCGGATATTATTATATCAGAAAGGGGCATAACTCCATAAGCCGAGGCGAGTAATCCTTTGTTGGCTTGTAGAATACAACAATATAAATAAGTTTCCAAAATATAGTAGCTATACCGTACCGTACACAGTTCTGCAGATATAGCTGGTTACATTCAGGCATATAGGACAGAAATAGAAATTAATATATCTGTAAAGGGGCAGAACTCTGTAAAATATGGGCCGAGGGAAGCCACTTTCGATAGGCGGCTGACTTAGCACTCTGTGAAATAAGAACCGAGACAAATAAGCTGTACCTAACACGGATCTGCAGAAATAACTTGTACATTCAGCTATAAATAACAAAATCAGAGATTATTACATCAGAAAGGGGCATAACTCCATAAGCCGAGGCGAGTAATACTTTGTTGGCTTTTAGAATACAACAATATAAATAAGTGTCCAAAATATAGTAGCTATACCGAAAACAGTTCTGCAGATATAGCTGGTTACATTCAGGCATATAGGACAGAAATAGAAATTAATATATCTGTAAAGGGGCAGAACTCTGTAAAATATGGGCCGAGGGGAGCCACTTTCGATAGGCGTCTGGTTTAGCACTAGATAAATAAGTGTTGAAAATTTGGTGGTTGTGTCTCAAGCGGTTTTGAATAAATGCGGTAACGGCGACGACAATACCCCGATCACCTGGACCAAAAACCAGGGGATAAATCTTTTGATCACCCCGTGCTTTCTTATTTCGAGGCTTGTTCAACGTTTTAGGGAAAACCCCTGATTGGGATTAAATATCGCAATTCAGATCTCGTTCATTCCAAATTAGGAAGGATATGGATTATTTAAATTGACAAAAATATTTTCATAACTGAAACAATGCAGGGGTTATTTTAGACACTTTTCCTTTATATAACTCAATTTCAAAAAGATGAAAAACTCAATTTTTCGGCGCGCCTACGGCGCGCAAAATAAACAACAAAACTCAATTTTTTCGGGTTTTTCATCGCATGCAGTCTGGAAACTCAATTTTTTTATCTTTTTAGTAGGACACTTACAATAAATAAATTCGCGACAATTTTTCATCGTGAATGAACATGTCAGTAATGTTATGAAGCTCATCAAGCAAAGTTGCGTGTCATACATAGCTGCATACAAGTTTGTTTGCTATCCAACTGTGATTGGCCGATTATATTTTGGCTAAAGATGTTAAGTAGAAATACTTCCCTCAGAGATAGCTTCATTTAATTAAAAAATGAGCGCGAATAAAACAAGAGAGTTTTAAAATCCAAGTTATCTCGGGAAGTTCTATTTGGTCGATTATTTTGGGGGTGGGGGAGAGTACTTTAGCTCTGGATTGTGATAGGTCAAAGGTGAAAATATTTTCCCTACAAATAGCTTACTTTAGTTTAAAAAATCTATACTTATAGTCAAGAAATAAAAATTGTCCCTTGTCCATTTCCATGAGTTAAGCAATCCTTGACAAAGTTGGTGGTTGAGTATTGTAAGTGTCTGGGTATTTGTAAGTGACAGGAAAGAAATGAAGAAATAAATGGCAATAAAAATGTTAATAAGAGACGTAAAAAATAAAACAATGGTGGTTGTGAAGTTTTGTGGATTTCACGAAAAAAATCCAATGCTGCTTGGTAAATGCAGATAAATGGCCAAAAATTGCAAATTAAACTCAATATGCACCCTATTTTGTAGTATGTGGTGTGGGACTTGTTTACAAAACATACTGGGGTTTCAGAAATTTCCATCGGGCAGAAATAAAATTATTCATAAAAACGTATATTTTGTATGTTATAGCATATGCCCCCGCATGTAGATCCACAGTTGCGCAGGAGAGAGTGTGGATCTTTTGTTTTTACACCAATCTGCATTGCTCACTTTGTGTATTTATTCCCAAATGGTACATCAGCTGTATTTTGGGGAATGTCTGTTTTATTCGTTCCTTGTTTCTGGGGAAACGTCTTTCAACGTCACACGCATCCAAGTGAAATGTTGACTGAGAGAGAAAATGCTTGCCCGTTGTCTTGGTTCCGGAGATTGACGGACAGCGTGTCTCGGAGACCAGACTCATAAGCCACAGCAGTATGACAGCAGTGGTTCCCGAGTGGACTAAGAAGGGGACGTAACTTTGAAATATCAAAATGGCGGACTAGTTCGATCGTCGAAAACGTGGCCGAACAATTTGCTTTGAAATGAGAAACGTTCAGGACAATGTCTTTATCGGACCTATACGACTGAAATGAGAACAGTTCAAGACCAGACGTCCTTATCGGAGCTATACGATTGAATAATAAAGGTACACAAGTTATCTGTCTGCACATCAGTTACAAATCCTGAGTGCTTATCTCGACTCGAGTGGCGTGGCTGGTCACACGTTTTTTTTTTTTCTTTCTCGCGGGGGTTTTGGGGGAGGGGGACGGGATAACAGACGACGAAACTCAGTTTAGATTACTCAGAAACTCAATTTATTTCGTAGAAACTCAATTTTTCGCGCGCCTTCGGCGCGTAAATTCTCAAAATTTTAGAAAACTCAATTTTCGGCAATAAAACTCAATTTACAAAATTTTGCAAAAACTCAATTTGTAATTGTTTTTCATCGTGGTTACCACGATGAAAAAAGTGTCTAGAAAAACCCCTGCAATGCTAGTAATTGGGGTGCAGTTGTCGGTAGGAGATGGGAATTGAGCCATCTCCGATAGACTGCACCCCTAGGAGGCTGACTTTGTGGTGATGGAATATTCTATTAAGACAGTTCAATGATTATGTCAAATTTGATGTTATATATTACTTTATTCTACGCTTTAAACTCTTTCTCAGAACCAACATATGGCGGCGGCAAAAACACAAAAATACTCACTAGCAATCAGGACGCCGGTGGCAAAAACTGATAAAAACTGAATTGAGGTAAAAAAAATACTGAAATTTCAGTATCCGGTGGCAAAATTTTGGACTTCTATGAATCCCTGTCTCCTGATAAATAAAGACAAATGGGGATGAAGGAATACTACCAACTGCTGCCTTTTCGTGACAGTTTCATAACGCGACTTGAGTGAGTTTATGATAGGCCTACGCTGAACCACGAGGCACATATGTTCAGCACTGCAGGCAGCCACTGCCATAGACGATCTATTCTATACGTTTTTGCCGAGATTTCGAACTGAATTCTTCGTAAAACATTAAAATTTCACAAGTATATCAACTCAATTATAGTAATTATTTCCCCAGAGTACCATGTGAAGAGAGCAGTTCTCAATTAGATGGGCGATTTTTTTAATTTATTTTTAAACATCACGGCGGCAAGCCAGCATGTTATACTGTACAGATTAGATAGACTATTGTCATCGTGGCCCTGATAACATGGTAGCCTATGGTGATGTGTTGTTCTTACATCAAACGCTGGACTTCTTAATTTCTTCTTATCTAGCAAGTAAAACAATAAAAACTCAAGATTCTGGTTGTGGCCATTAACTCCAAATCTTTTGGACATTATATCAAGAACAAAACATTCTCGCAAACTTGGGTATTGGGTTCACATCAATTTGAGGATGGATGGATTTGTTTTTCAGCTTACCCACCTAAATCCAAAATGACCATTTACCTCAATTTTTTAGGCCATGGTCTTATTTAACAGAAGAGAAATAATCAACTTAAACACTTATGTGTATATTTACACAATATTTAATTCATAAACATTAGTTCAAATGGAACTCCTTCTGGTTGTGTAGTACAAACAACAGCGTAAAATAATGCGAATTCCATTCGTCCCCATATAAAAAAATGTTACCGGAAACACAGGATTTTTTTTTTAGGCCCAATGTGATGCGAGTGGCTACAATACAAACAAATTGTACATAATGTGTATGAACATTGGTTTATCCACCCTATTAACATGGATAACTTGGACAGTCACATAGAGGAGTGCTGCTGTTGCATTCTTGATGCATGAATCCACTGATATTAACATGTAATCATTAATTATTTCTTACATCTACATGTACATATATACACACACAACTAATTTGGCATCTTGATGATAAAAACTGGAGACAGAAAGAACTAGAAAATCCACTCTGAAATTCAGCCCTGTCATTGTTTTAAAACAGTAATAGTGCAACATCGCAAACACTTGAATTCATCTGAAGATTGTTGACTGTGCAAGATCTGTTTAACTGAGTATTAGGATGTATCGAGGGACTACATGTACCAGGTAATTGTTATATTGATGTTACATGTAAGATGCTCAATGGTGACTGTTGGTTGTTATCTTTTTGGAATGTACTGCCTGTTCTGCATAGGGGCATCCAAGTTCTATATACGCAGCGAGGGGGATGTGGGGTCTAAAAATCGGGATTTTTTTGTATGTATGCTGGGTTAATTTTGCGTATGAGAGAAGGGAGGGGAGTCAAAAAGAATATATATTTTTGCGTCCATAATACTTGAATGGCCTCATACTGGGAATATAACCTTGTAGTATGGGATGAGTGGTTCATGGTGATGTTGCTGTCTTGGAATGTTGAGAGGATATACCTTTCTTACTTGTTTCGTGCTATTCAACCAGAGTTGTCTTACTTGTTTCGTGCTATTCAACCAGAGTTGTCTTACTTGTTTCCTGCTATTCAACCAGAGTTGTCTTACTTGTTTCCTGCTATTCAACCAGAGTTTGAAAAGTTGAACTTGCAGCTTGCTTGTGTACAGTTTATCTACACCTACATACATGACATATGGGAGAGAATGTCCCAGAATACTAAGAAACCGGATTAGGACAAATTCGATAATTGTTGGTACATGTACCTTGCCACTGAATCTCACTTGGGATCATTTGCTCTTCTTATGGTGGGTACTGAATGTTACGGTTCCAAGCCAAATCAATTGTTTCAACGTTCGATGTCAGAGGGGCTTCAGCCACATGAGTTTTCATTATTTTATTGTATTTGGGTGCATGTCAGTAGGATACCCCCACTTCTTTCAGCTTGTCTCCAGTTAGACTGCATAAATGGACATACAGTAATCCTCCAGGGGTTTTTCTAGACACTTTTTTCATCGTGGTAACCACGATGAAAAACAATTACAAATTGAGTTTTTGCAAAATTTTGTAAATTGAGTTTTATTGCCGAAAATTGAGTTTTCTAAAATTTGAGAATTTACGCGCCGAAGGCGCGCGAAAAATTGAGTTTCTACGAAATAAATTGAGTTTCTGAGAAATCTAAACTGAGTTTCGTCGTGACCAGCCACGCCACTCGAGTCGAGATAAGCACTCAGGATTTGTAACTGATGTGCAGACAGATAACTTGTGTACCTTTATTATTCAATCCTATAGCTCCGATAAGGACGTCTGGTCTTGAACTGTTCTCATTTCAGTCGTATAGGTCCGATAAAGACATTGTCCTGAATGTTTCTCATTTCAAAGCAAATTGTTCGGCGACGTTTTGGACGATCGAACTAGTCCGCCATTTTGATATTTCAAAGTTACGTCCCCTCTTTTTAGTCCACTCGGGAACCACTGCTGTCATACTGCTGTGGCTTATGAGTCTGGTCTCCGAGACACGCTGTCCGTCAATCTCCGTTTTTTTCGGTTAAGTTCGGAACCAAGACAACGGGCAAGCATTTTCTCTCTCAGTCAACATTTCACTTGGATGCGTGTGACGTTGAAAGACGTTTCCCCAGAAACAAGAAACGAACAAAACAGACATTCCCCAAAATACAGCCGATGTACCATTTGGGAATAAATACACAAAGTGAGCAATGCAGATTGGTGTAAAAACAAAAGATCCACACTCTCTCCTCAACCTCCCCACAGCGCATGCTCCATTTCGCAGGCTCCAATAACATCCCTGCCTCCAATAGCGGAAGTTGACCTTTACTACGTTGCTATGATGTATAGGGGAAACCAACCAACGCACGGTTCAGTTTGAATCCGACCAAACGACTCCTTTAGTGTTGCACATGAGCGAACTACTTTTCATATGCTCTGTCCAGATAAACAGGGAAAATTATCTCCAGATAATTCTTTTTAACGCTAGGTCAACGGAGGTATTATGCAGACTTGAAAAGTAATCAAAATTTTCGTTAAACATCTATTTTACTATATATGATGTCACTTCCGGCGATGTGCGCGAAGGTCCCGAATCCGGTCCAAAAATCTGACTGGTGGCTGGGGTGTTATTAGACCCCCAGCGAGGTGGTTGACTCTCTCCTGCGCAACTGGGGATCTACATGCGGGGGCATATGCTATAACATACAAAATATACGTTTTTATGAATAATTTTGTTTCTGCCCGATGGAAATTTCTGAAACCCCAGTATGTTTTGTAAACAAGTCCCACACCACATACTACAAAATAGGGTGCATATTGAGTTAATTTGCAATTTTTGGCCATTTATCTGCGTTTACCAAGCAGCATTGGATTTTTTTCGTGAAATCCACAAAACTTCACAACCACCATTGTTTTATTTTTTACGTCTCTTATTAACATTTTTATTGCCATTTATTTCTTCATTTCTTTCCTGTCACTTACAAATACCCAGACACTTACAATACTCAACCACCAACTTTGTCAAGGATTGCTTAACTCATGGAAATGGACAAGGGACAATTTTTATTTCTTGACTATAAGTATAGATTTTTTAAACTAAAGTAAGCTATTTGTAGGGAAAATATTTTCACTTTTGACCTATCACAATCCAGAGCTAAAGTACTCTCCCCCACCCCCAAAATAATCGACCAAATAGAACTTCCCGAGATAACTTGGATTTTAAAACTCTCTTGTTTTATTCGCGCTCATTTTTTAATTAAATGAAGCTATCTCTGAGGGAAGTATTTCTACTTAACATCTTTAGCCAAAATATAATCGGCCAATCACAGTTGGATAGCAAACAAACTTGTATGCAGCTATGTATGACACGCAACTTTGCTTGATGAGCTTCATAACATTACTGACATGTTCATTCACGATGAAAAATTGTCGCGAATTTATTTATTGTAAGTGTCCTACAAAAAGATAAAAAAATTGAGTTTCCAGACTGCATGCGATGAAAAACCCGAAAAAATTGAGTTTTGTTGTTTATTTTGCGCGCCATAGGCGCGCCGAAAAATTGAGTTTTTCATCTTTTTGAAATTGAGTTATATAAAGGAAAAGTGTCTAAAATAACCCCTGTCCTCTAATAATTCAGTCTGACACGGAGTGAAATTCCCACCATAAAATCTAGGGGTGATCAAATTTACTTGAACAGGAAGTTGTAAAAAAAGGTGCAAAATTTATTTTAATGAGTTTAGAGAGTGATCAAATTTACTAGAATCACAGATTGAATTTTGTCCCCAAAATTGGGGGTAACTGATTATTGATGAAACATTAAATATTGAATTATAAGAGAGATTAACATGCTGTTCAGCGGTTTAAATGGGCAATATATGTTCGCAAAGCTGCTTCTCTCAGGAATGTTATTTTTATGGTGAACAGTTGAACGCCATTACCTAGAGGTTACGCAAACTTGATATCAGGAGACCCACATGTGTTAGAAAGCCGGGGCAAATACAGTTTTCTAATTTGGGCACCCTTTCCAGCCCTCTAATTTGGGCTAAATTAAGGTTCTTGAGTGGAATTACATGTTAGGAGACCCTGGATTGTCCACAAAGTCCTCACATTGATTTTTGTTGGTCTGAACAGAACACAGAATGCCCAGATTTTTTCTGGTCAATTCTTTTTCAATATGGAGACAAGCTGTAATTTGGGTGCCTTTAAAGGGTATCAAAACAGGCCTGTATTTGCCCCTGGAAAGCAACGTTAACCTAATCCAAGTGACTCGCTCACTTACCTGAAGCCCTTGTTTTAACAATTCTCTGAATGTACATAACCCTTGTATACAGGTTACCTTGAGAGTAGTTGTGGTAACAATGGGTTAACATGGAAAATATACCTTCTTTCTGTTGTGGACCTTCCTTGTCCATTTTATTCACATTAAATTATCCGGTCACCTTTCTTACATGTACTGTAAACATGGTGAAGATGATGAATGCCTTTGAGATTGGTTCATGAATTTGATAATATTGGTGGAAACTAATCTTATTTCACAGAGTATCACAACCCCCAGGTGGTGGCTCCAATTTTACACTGGGAGGAGGGGATCCGGAACCACCTAAATCTCGGAACACACCTCAACAACGATCTACCAATAATGTGGCGGCCAGCTCTAGCACCAGCACCGGCTCCCCAAATCGCAGTACACCAAACAAAGTGGAGCAGAACGTCGCCGCCTCTCCAAATTTTAAAAAACAAGACTCGCACAGTCGACTGTTTGGTGAACCTGAGCCTGTGGAGAGAACTGTCCGCAATAATGGAGGTAAGGCAAATTCAACAGAAACACTACCGCGGGATTTTTTTTCTTTTCGCATGCTTGGCAGAATATTGTAGCTGATCTTTTAATAACCATCATTACTTGGAGTAAAGGATGTTCATTTCTACAGCTGTAATTGTTCCCCACCGGATACTGGAGGGGGACTTGTATTGCTCTGTCCGTCATTGTCATTCCATCATTCGTCACACTTTTCTTGTGACTGCAATAACTCAAAAACTATTTGTCCGATTGACATCAAACTTGCACAGTCGGTTGGTATGAGAGAGAGGATGACTGGAATTGTTTTCGGCAACCTGCGTAATCCAATATGGCTGCCATGGCCACCGAGGCCTTGACCCTATAGATGCAGCCATGCTACCTAAACTTGACTGCAATAACTCGAAAACAATTTGTTCGATTGACATGAAACTTGGACAGTGAGTTGGTGTGAGTAAGAGGATGGGTGGGATTGTTTTTGCGGCAACCTGCATAATCCAATATTGCCGCCATGACCTTGATCTCTATTCAACCATGCAAATAGAGACTCCAACATTTTTTTCATCTTATTTGTTTTGGACTAGTTTAAATTTGATTTCATCAGGGGCATTTTTTTAAAAGTTCAACGCTTTTAAATTTTTTAAAAACGAATCCAAACTTGATTTTATGCAGAGTTTTTAAGTTATTTTATTCCAGCGGTTTATCGGAAATCTGTCTGTGTTAAAACAATCGGAGCCTAATTGGTAAAATTGTACACAATTACAAGTAAATCTCTGCAAAACCTTTTACCTTATTTTAATTCCAGGACAATTTTAATAAAATTTGGTAGTCAGGGGTTTTTGAACATGCCAGATCTGCTGGTGGTCATTTTGTGGACGCCGCGGCAATATTTAGCTGCCTAATTTGCATCATGAAACACCGTTTTGGTATATATGGTACCTGCATTGAAACAGGTATTAAATGTCACCAGGATTTCTAAATGTGAACTTGAATTTTATTGAGAAAGAGATTGGATCCATGGACAACCTGAACATTCCTACACCACATAATTATCTTTGCCCACTGACATTCATTAATGAGTTAATTGCCATAAATTTCTTACTTGGTATGGAACATTTAGTTTATTTGATGATGTATATTTTAATTTTTTAATAAGAAATAAGTTATAAAAAAATGGATAATTTTTTTTAAATCAAATCAGTTGAAGAGCCCACATTTCCTTTTGTTCATTCTGTAATAAAGTAGATGAAGCACCATTGTCCGCCAGAAGGAAAAACATTTGAGTGAATGGAGTCAAAAGGTTTTTTTAATCTTAAAACATTTTAGGAAATATCATTCTGGCGAAACAAATGAAACATTTCAACTGATTTGTTTCAAATCGCAAGTTTAGTCCATGTTTCCAAGTTCAATTCAAGCTGTTTTCTCATTACCCACGAAAACGGCAACCGCATGCTGTACCAGCTGGACATGGTAAGGAGAATTCTATGGTAGAGACCCCAATGGCTGTATGAGCTGCCATGCGAATTGCGTGTGTAAACACAAATTATGTGGTGGCTGAAAATGTCATAAAACATGAATTTCTGCCTTAATTAACAGTGAAAATTACTTGGATTATATAAATATAATGTTTTGTTGTCGATGGTATTTTAATTAGTCCATAAAATGTTTCGTGATCGGCAGAGAGCTGTTCTGGAGTTCACTTAATTTTGCAGACGCGATGGTTGCCGTGGAAAATGGCGACGCTTTTTTAGAAGTCCTTGTCTTGCATGATCTCTTAGGATGTGATCCAGTTGGTTTTTCCCTTTCAATTTGGTCTTAAAATTTTCGTAATTTCTCACAGAATATCGCAAGGGTACCAGCTTTATTAAAACGTACAACATTTTTTTCGTCTCCCGTTTTGTGGCGATTTTGCGTGACCTCGAAAGCTGTCTCCGGTGAGAATGACCGAGCTGGTAGTGGCAGTCCGTTATTTGAATGTTCGTGTCACAGTTCTGGCTGATATATGAATAAAAATTGTACTGGCTCATGCCGATATCCCTAATTTATTCAGACTTGTACGTCCCCCGAAGCGCATAACGTCTTGTTGTTCGACGTAACCAGGGGTAACGAGGTCATACCGACAGAGGGCGTCTCACGTTTAAAATGGCGGCGCCCTTTTGATAGTGTCGTATGAGGTCGAATGCTGGCGAAAAACGATCTATTTTGCTATAAATTTTCTGCTATTGTTACTGTTTAATGTATGAATTAATATGTGATATCTCAGAATGTAATACAATGTCCTGTTACATGACATCAAAGAACGTTAATCTCTCACAAGTCGTCTTGTGGTTCACCATGGAATTCTCCTTACCACGTCCAGCTGGTACAGCATGCGGTTGCCGTTTTCGCGGGTGATGAGAAAACAGCTCCAGTCACGTTAGTAGTAATCTCCCTTGAATTGAACTTGGGAAGCATGGACTAAACTTGCGATTTGAAACAAATCATTGAAATGTTTATTTTCGCCAGAATAATATTTCCTAAAATGTTTTAAGATTAAAAAAAATTAATAGCATATAAAATAGTCGTGATGAAGTAAGTTTTATCAATCTGTGTCACTTTATTTTATTTTGCAACAACAACAACTTTGACTCCATTCACTCGAATGTTTTTCCTTCTGGCTGACAATGGTGCTTCATCTACTTTACAACAGAGTAAACAAAAGGAAATGCGGGATCTTCAACTGATTTGATTTTTAAAAATTATCCGTTTTGTTTAAAACTTATTTCTTATTAGAAAATTAGAATATACATCAAATGAAATAAATGTTCCATACTGACTAAGAAATTTATGGAAATTAACTCATTAATGAATGTCAGTGGGCAAAGATAATTATGTTCAGGTTGTCTATGGGTCCAATCTTTTTCTCAATAAAATTCAAATTCACATTTAGAAATCCTGGTGACATTTGATACCTGTTTCAATGCAGGTACCGCAGTACCATAGTAAAACGGTGTTCCATTATGCAAATTAGGCAGCTAAATATTGCCACGGCGTCAACAAAATGACCACCAGCAGATCTAGCATGTTCAAAAACCGCTGACTACCAAATTTTATCAAAATTGTCCTGAAATTAAAAGAAAGGAAGAAGTTTTTGCAAAAATTTACATATAATTGTGTACCATTTTACCCATTAGGCTCCCATCATTGCCCATTGTTTTAACATAGACTGATTTCCAATAAACCGCTGAAATAAAATAGCTTCAAAAATCTGCATAAAATCAAGTTTTGATTCGTTTTTGAAAATTTAAAAAGCATTGAACTTTAAAAAACGCCCTCTATGAAATCAAATCTAAACTAATCCAAAATAAATTAGGTGAAAAAAATGTTGGGGTCTCTATCTATGGTGAACCACAAGACGACTTGTGAGAGATTAACTGTCTTAGAGACACTGACCTTATACTACATTCTGAGATATCACATATTAATTAATACAGTAACAATAGCGCAAAATTCATTGCAAAATAGATCGTTTTTGGCCAGTATTCAACATCAGCCAATGCTATCAAAAGGGCACCGCCATTTTATACAGGAGACGCCATCTGGCGGCATGACCTCATAACCCCTGGTTATGTTGAACAACAAGACGTCTTGCTCTTCGGGGGATGTACAAGTTCAAATAAATTCGGGATTTCGACATGAACCAGTACAATTTTTATTCATATATCAGCCAGAACAGTGACACGAACATTTAAATAATGGACTGCCACTACTAAATCGGTCATTCTCACCAGCTTTTCGAGGGCACGCAAAAGCGGCGCAAAACGGGCTACGAAAAAACCGAAGCACGCTTTAATAAAATTAATACTCTTGCGATTTTCTGTGAGAAATGATGAATTTTAAGATCAAATTGAAAGAGAAAACCCACTGGCGCTTATGTGTTCGTCAGCCAGAAATTGAGCAAACCGTACAACAGCGACACTCAAAATCACATCAATTTCGTAACAAGTGCCAAATTATCTATATTTTCATGACAGTCAGTATCCATTCAGATGCTTCTACTGAAAAACATAAACTAACATTTTAGATGATATTTAATAATTAATTACATGTAAGAGCACAAAATTCATTTCGTACTATTTGCAATATCTACATGTACATGTAGACTAACAAATAATACCTGCACCTGTACAATCAATCAGTTTTACATGTACAGTACACCCACTTTCCAATTACTATATCGCCTCCACACCATCCGCAGGCGATCCGAAGGCTATAAAATTTCGTCCGCAGGCGATTCAAACGTCCTGCAGGGGGGAAGGAAATATCGCCTGCAGGCCGTCTTCAGGCGATAACATCGCCTGAAGGCGATCAGCGGGGGATTTCACCGTTTTGCGGCAGTGACCGTGCGGTACAACAAACATGACGAAGGAGGACTACGAATGATTTATATTGTTAATAAACTATAGGTCATCCAGAATTCTCCAAATGTAGACAAACACTGCAGTTGAATGAAGCCTAATATACATCGGCGAAGTCCAGTGCCATGAACACGTGTAGTCGACGGGAATCCCGGAAGCAAAACCCGGGAAACGTTTGTCGTGCGTTTGGGGCAATATATTCACAATTTATCAAAGGATAAAGTACTGATTGAGGTAGAAGGAGATCTACATGTAGCATATTTCCCTTATATTCATTACTTAAATCTTTGAGCTAGAAATGATTCAAATCCACCGCAAAGAATAAATCGTCTTTAGAAAATCAGGTTTCCCCGTCGGTTCTCTGTCCTGCTTTTCCTGTGCGCTCGGGATTGGGTAAAATCTATTCACGTGACTGCTATGTTTAGATGTGAACTGAGGGGGGTGTTGGGGAACGAGGACTAAGTTTTGATGGTATGGAATAATTTTACGATCTTTTTGAAACTGTTGCGTAATTAAATAAATTGAATAAAAGGTTAAATACTTGACGTTCAAGAAAGTTTTATTTGCTCTTTTCCCCCTAGTATATTTTATTTTATTGTTGCAGTGAGTTGTTGGGGACAGACATTTATTTATTATCATTTTGAGGTGTGAAAATATCATGGCGAACTGCAAGACTTCTTACATATTTTATTGATGCGGTCACATACATTCTATGGAAATTACGAGCTCCGCATATAATATAGACTTCGAAGAGAGCATTTTGACGAATCCATTTTGTAAATTTTGGCTAAATTCTATTCAGTCACGTGATCATATATTTTGTGAAATAAAGCACACCCGATTGTTTGACCCAATCAATTTGCTGGTATATGTACGTTTTGTACGATAGATTGTAATTTACAAAATAAAAGTTGTTGTCATCTGAAACTAATACACGACTCGTTCAGTGTGGGAGTAAAATGCTTCAATGCCAAATGTTATCACAAACTATGCATTCAGATGTTTTTCTGGTTGAGTTGATGGGCAATTTGGGCGTTAAAGTTTGACGTCGGCAAAGTTTCAGGCCCGGTATTATACGTTGTGTGGCTGAAGGGTTATAGGAAGCTCAGACTAAATACGCATTTGCAAACAAAATGCATCATAAAATGATACGAATAGAATTGTTCCACATTGCCAATGTAAATGAAATGACTCGATTGATTTAATGTATTAACGTTACGCACACAAAGACGGCGTTTCGCCCTTTTTACGGCTATATGAAGATTCCGATGCAGCCATATGTCACGGTTAATCCTGCACGTCGCATTTGGAATAATTGAAGCATCATGATTGAGAAATGGTATATATAAATACAATGGCCGACCACAGAATAAATGAAGAATTAAGTTGATAGTCATTATAATTTATATTCAATCCGATCTTAAACCCGACTTTTCCTGGTCGCGAGATTCAGTATAGGTGATCGCGCGATGTGAAACCTTACCGATTGACGAGTTGGATATTATTTGAACATTAGAAAATAAAGCTTTAAACTAAGAATACTATAATACTACTGCACGTTATTCATATCCGACGACTGAACCCCACGATTTTTCATATACTTGTGGGATTGAGAACACTGCTCGTTTATGTGCATGGTCGCGATGTAAAAACATGTATATTGTGGAGTAAATAAGATCGATATCATGCGCGTCGCTAGGATTTTTCAAAGGGGGGTCGATTATCATAGCACTTTAGGCGAGGGTCCAGGGGCCGCCTAGGCCCCGGAAGCTCCGGGGTCCTAGATCGCCGGAGATCCGTTCTAAGCGTTTTCCCGGTATTAAATCTGAACATAATGTATGCAGATTTAGGGTTATATTATACAGCTCTGAGACCTTAGATGGTCTGAGATGCATTCTGAGCGATTTTCAACAATTAAACTAACACGTCATTTGTCAAATATCAGTATTATATTTTATTCTCTTGTCATCTTGAAAACACAATAATAACGCTTTGGGCCTATATACCTCGTAGGCTAACCCAGTGGCGTCGGAACGTAATTGAAAGTTGGGGACCACTATCACAGCCCAACAGGCGGGGGTCCAGGGGCCGCCTAGGCCCCGGAAGCTCCGGGGTCCTAGATAGCCGGAGATGCGTTCTGAACGTTTTTCCGGAAATAAAACTGATCATACTGCATGCACATTTATGATTCTATTTTCACGATTTTTTTTTCGCAATTATAAGCATGCATCGATATTGAAAACATCGCACCTCCTGCCTTCATCCATTTGACGTTCTAGATATATTTAAAACATACAAAACGATGACTTACAGTTCTTGGGAGGGAAACGAATATGCCTACAGATACGATTCATTCACACAAGGATAAAACAAGGAAATCCTCACAGCCCAACAGGCGAGGGTCCACAGCCGTTTAGGCCCCGGAAGCTCCGAAGTTCCAGATCTCCAGAGACAAGTTCTAAGAGTTTTCCCAGAAATAAATTCGAACGTAATGTATGCAGATTTATGGTTCTATTTTGACGTATGTTTCGCATTTATAAGCACTCATCGATATTGAAAAAATCATACTTCATGCCTGAATCCATTTGACTGTTTAGTTATATTTATCACATAAAAAGAACACATACAAAACCAATGACCTTTACATGATGGAACATATTAGAACCAATATGATAGCGATTCATTTACACAAAGCTAAAATGAACAATCGTCACAGCCTGACAGGCGAGGGTCCAGGGGCCGCTTAGGCCCCGGAAGCTCCAGGGTCTCCGGTTGCCGGAGATGCGTTTTACCCGTTTTCTCGGAAACAAATCTGAACACAATGTATATAGATTTATGGTTCTATTTTCACATTTGTTTCGCATAAACCCGCATCGATATTGAAGAATATGCCGGACTCCATTTGACTTCCTGGTTTGACACAAACAAAACGGGCCTTTTACACACCACTACACGTCTTGGCACTCTATCTGTAATTTTTATGTTTGTTTTATTTTATGTTTTTGTTTTTGTTTTCTCTGTTTTTGTTTTTTGTTTTTTTGTTTTTTCTTTTGCTTTTTCTTCTGTTTTTTTTTTGGTGCGGCCAAGGGGGGGTCGTTCGCACCGGACGACCCCCCCCTAACGACGCCCCTGGATATCATCCTGCACATTCAAAAAGAAGAACAATAAGTTGATTTTCATACGGTCTCAAAAGAAATGTATTGCTGGGGTGAAATTTAAGTTTGAACTCCGAATTTTGATGGTTGCGGGATTGAGAATATTTTCTGTTCACGTGATCGCGTTGACGCAAACGAGCATGCAAGAATGCTTCATTTAACGAACCATCATATTTTGGTCTTTTCTCAATTCTTGAGAAATGTAGACGAATAATCACCCAATTATGATTCCAATTTAGCCAAACCGTTTTATGGAATTGCCTAACAGATTTGAATAACGTTCATCGTGCCTCATGGTTGACCCGATATCGTTATTATATCCGGTTATCCATCCCTCCAAAACTTCTCTGTAGAATATTCTCGTTTCTATTTTATCCAGGATAAACCTGTACAAACTTTTTTTTTCAGACTTCCCATCATCAGCCGATGTTGACGACTGCTACCAGAGGCCGGCGACTGGACGGATAAACCAAACAAAAGTTGTGATCACCTGTAAATAAATATTCCCCGTACAGTACTTGTATCTATAAATGGATTTCTTAAATAATTAAACAGATATATTACTATATTTTCAGTCTGAAGAGAAAACTGATGACGGCAATAGAACGGGTCACAGCAGGTAATCCGACGACCAACAGAGACGTCGCAATTTTGAGGAGATTGAAAGTTTCTCGATTTTTTTCATATGTATATTTATCAGAACAATTCCATTCAAAACATCCTATCTGGTAATATTAGAGTACCCTGTTTACCATGTAAACACTCCTTTGGTCCAAAATCATGCATCTGGTACAGTCTGGATTAGTTTGTGAGAATTTCTGTTCCTCAGTCCGTTCTTCAGCACCATACATTACTCACCTCATAGTACATACCAAATACAAATAGGATACATGATTTCTGTAGATTAGCAAAAGGTGTGAATTTATTTATTTATTTATTTGACCATATTTATACAGGGTAGCCTGTTCAGTGAAAAACACTGATCTCCCACAGGGCCCTGTTACATGCTCACAGCCACACCACAGTAATAAACTATAACACTATCACAGAATTATGTAAAAATAACATAAAAATACACCATAAGAATATGAGACAGAACTATATACAGATATTGATACCCCATTGGTCCGATGATCCTTTTAAGGGGCATTTAAAAATTTAAAATATAATGTTTTAAAATGACCAGATGTAGCTTGTGTAACTACTAGAGGCAAGGAATTGTACAACATTGCACCTCTGTAATTCAGAGTACGTTTCCCTGTTTCAAGATGGTTCTGAGTGAGTGATAACAGGCCATTTGCTGCCGATCTTGTATTGTAGTTGTGCAACTCCTTAACTCTAGTATACTTACTATTCAAATACGAAGGACCTTCTCCATTGACACACTTATGTACAAACTGGCACACATGAAAATCTTGTCTATTAGAGAGTTTGTGCCAGTGAAGCTGTCTCAACATAACATCAATGTGGGCACGTTTGCCCTCATGAAGGATTATCCTAGCTGCTCTATTCTGCAGAAGTTGCAGTTTGGAGTGTAAGGTCTTGCAGCAATTAGACCAGATTATGTCACAATAGTCGAAGTGAGGGAGGATAAGCGTGTTATACACAGTAAGCAAAGCACGATGGTTTAGGTATTTTCTGACTCGTGCCAGAACAGCAATACGCTGGGAAATCTTACTGGTTAGTTTGCTCATGTGAATTTTCCACGTGAGCTGTGGGTCAAACCAAAGACCCAAGTATTTGAAAGAATCGACATTTTCCAGTGGTTCTCCGTTGACCTTAATCTCCATATTTCCGGCCCCAGTCAGTCTTTGACTGGTCCCAAATAGCATAGTTTTGGTTTTATTAATATTTAAACTGAGTCTGTTTTGAGCTAACCATTCACTTACAATTGTCATTTCCATATTCAAGACACGTGCAATTTCCTTACTGTCTTTCGCGGGGAAAAATAATGCGGTGTCATCCGCATATAGAACAATTTTGCAATTTTGTATTTCACTCGAAAGGTCATTAATATAAATAATAAATAGCAGCGGACCAAGTATTGACCCCTGTGGAACGCCACACGTCACCTGTTGGGATTCTGAGTTGTGGCCGTTCACATTAGTAGTTTGTTTCCTATCAAATAAGTAATTTGAGAACCAATCACTTTCCAGTCCCGCCACTCCAAAACTGCCGAGTTTTGAAAGTAATAACTTATGATCCACGGTATCGAACGCCTTTTTCAGGTCCAGAAAAACAGCACCCGTTAGGAGGCCAGCTTCCATGTTTTCGAGCAGATAATCCGTGACATCCGACAGAGCGGTAGCAGTGGAGTGTTTGGGGCGGAAACCTGATTGAACCGTATTTAACAGATTATGTTTGACAAGAAAGTCATACAGCTGATTATGAACTGCTCTCTCCATGATTTTCATGATGACTGGCAAAACTGAAATAGGTCTATAGTTGTTCAGGTTATCTTTGTCACCATCCTTATGTACTGGTGTGACTTTGGCCTGTTTCCATTCTTCAGGGAGAGTTCCAGTTTTCAGAGACAGATTAAAAATGTTGGTTAGTGGTGCAGCAATACATGGTGCAGCACTTTTCAAGAGCCTACTGCTCAGGCCATCAAGTCCAGTGGCCTTAACAACAGATAATGTACGCAACTGTCTGAAAGTAAATTCAGTACTAACATCCGTAAAGCCAAAGTGAATGCCATTTTCGCTCTCACGGAAATCTGCAGCAGCTGTTCTGGTTTGCCCAAAAACAGCAGCTAACTTTGTTCCAATATTTGTGAAGAAAGTATTAAATGCATTTGCAACAGATTTTGGGTCAGTGATTACTTCATCATCCAATTTGACGCCATTGACAGCGCTACATTTAGACTTTGTTGGAAGTATTGTTTTCAAAGTTTTCCAGAGCTTCCGAGAGTCATTTTTGTTCTCTGTTATCAGATTATCATAATACTCCTTCTTAAGAGTTTTACATAAATTATTGCATTGGTTTCTTAAACGTTTGGCATTTTTCCAGTCACATTGCTCGTTTGATTTCTGCGCCCTACTGTGATAGTAGTCACGCTCGTGCATTAGAGATATGAATTCATCGGTCATCCATTCAGGGTTTCGATTTTTGACTCGCATTTGCACAGTGGGGGCATGGTTATATTGAAATAGTTCATATCTTTATTATTTCATCAATATACTTCACATTAAATATACGGTTATGTTATTAGCACAATGGGGAATGAGAGAGAGAGAATTAAGGTTTAACGTCGCGTCAATGGGGAATGAAAGCAGATGGAGCAATTGAATGGCTTTCCGTCAATGAACATAAATACAGAAATATTCAAAAGTTGCTGGTGGTCATCCAGTCTGCTCTTGGTTTTGCACTGACTTTAAGTTGAATACTACATTGACAACCCACAGTAACTACAGTTGGTTATAATTTCAGTTTATTTTGATACATTGTGGGGAGATCTGTTGATATAGTCTATTTCTACACCAATCTCAAATTTCTTTATTTAATGATGGGGATGTATACGGTCAGGCCGGACAGTTGAATGGCTTTCCTCCGTTATGCTGTTGGTGGCAAGTTACGTCTCTGGCCCTCTTGTACTACTATTGGGATTCCGTTATTATTATGTTGCTAAATATTATGCACCATATCAGTCGCCATCTGAAAAAGAAAATGAAGAATTGCGGACTTGAATTCATCCAAAATATTGATAAAGACCAAATAATGAGCGTAAACTTGACGGGTTGCATATCAATCTCGCGGACAGAGGGGTTATTGAATGTCTTTCACCATTATGCAGTCTGTAATACGTTACGCATCTGGTTGTCTTTTTGAACTGCTTTTTGGCATTTCCAAAATAGGGGTTTACACCCGATATAAATCATCTGGAAAAGAAAGATGACAACAATTTTAATAAAACGTTAAGTTTATGGATTCGTTTTAACATATAAATTGGCGACTTCCACAAACATGCATGCACGACATGGACCCCGACTGCAAATTAATATATCAGAACACTACATAAAATATGGAAATGTGCTCGAATTTAAAATTATTTTGCAAAGACTCTAAGATTATTCAAATCGACGAGTGAGAATGTTGAATTACGGAGAAAACATGGATGAATACTACGAGAGGGAAGCGGAAAAATACACGGACTACATTCCGTATAAATCAATCACTGAAATTATCGCATGATTTTCACTTGGTCATGCACCTTCTCGGGATATGGTGAACCAATATTTCAGTATTGCATTGTAAAAATTAATGAATCACCTTGGTCAAAGGAGAATACATTGTACCAGTTGTAATTTCAAATGACAAAAATTGCCACCAGAAAACCGACAACAAGTTCTTCAAATATGTAGATCAATTCCCCCCCATCGCTCAATGTAGAATAGAATAAATTTGCTGATTACGAGCGTATACAACAATAACCGCAATGCATCTAGGGAAGGCCGATTCTATCCCTTTGTGCAGGCGATTTGCATTGACAAAAAATGTAGATTATCAAAATCTGAAGATTAAATATCGATTATACTGTACAATAATGAACTAACTTGAATTTGAAAAGATACAGATGGCAAACGATCCCGCAAAAAGCATTTCTTCTCAGTACGCCGTGGAGAATTTTGGTCAACACAACAAGTTCCCGCAAATTTACTAGACTCAAACAGGACTCCCACTTATTACCATCGCCAGACGAAATTTTGAGATATAATAATAAGAAAACGTGAAATCACTCCACAAAATATTTTCTTCGGAGTGACTAAATTTCACGTTAATTTCACTGCGCTTGGTCATTCCTTCCCGTTTCGGTTCGGTCACAATTCATTCAAAATGCGATGACAATCATTCAAACTTTATTGACATAAAATACCCCCTCTCCCGCGTTTCCCACAAATAAAACATATATTTTTATACGTTGCTGGAAAGTTGGGGGTTTTTCCAGCGTCAAACAAAATGTCTCTCGTCGTAATTCTACGGAGTTCTCTCCCATGCGTACCGGGCAACGGTTGACGCCCCCTGACAACTGCACCTTCACTCCAAGGGCAAGGTCAAATCGCGCATTTCATTTCAACATCAAAATACATCATTAAAAAGCCACGAGTATTGATTATAAGTTCACAGCAAGAACCATCGTCGATTAATTATATCACAGGGGGTCGATGTCCTGACAAGAACATAGAATAGAACCGTGCATCGGAAAACAATGACGGACACCCGGCGAATCGGGTCCGGCGAATCCCGTCTCATATAATGAATGTCGCGATACACGACAACAAACTACGTTGAACTCTGAATGCCAAAACAATGATTATATAATAACAAATTATATGCTTGTACTTTTATTTTATTTCAAACATTTGTTAAAATTCACGAACTAAATGTCGCAAAATGACCCTCAGAAAGCCCGCAGGCGATAATCACCTGCAGGCGATTTTATCGCCTGCGGGCCGTTCCCTACTTGAGCATTAGATCATCCCCCGCAGGCGGTACTGATCGCCTGAGGATGGCCTGCGGGCGATCCGCGGATGACCCGCAGGCTTTATGGTAATTGGAAAGTGGGTGTACTGTACTAAAAGCAATATCTCGACTTCAGACTAAACAAAAGTGAATGATTTAACATGATTGAAAGTGTCATACAAGAATATTACATCTAATTGAGTTAACCCGGCCTAGCGAACATCATTTCTCTGTTTGACAACAAGCCAAAAGCATGCGCGGTAACCTGTTTTTCTGAGCCGAGTTACCACTTCTTGTTTTGTGGTAACCTGTTTACAGGTTACCACTAACCATCCTTAATTGGAGGGCTGAGTATGTATGTACAGCATGGCGCGAAACATTGTCGGGGGCCCCTCGATTAAAATGCACCCTGCCCCATTTAAGCTGCACCCCGTCTCTCTTAAAACCGTTCTCTGCTGCTTTTTTTCCATGAATACAGGTTGTTTATTTCCAAATTCTCTACATCACCGTGACCTAACATCGTTGACCAGCCGCCATATTGGCTGGAAGCGACGTATTCCAGTACTGGCGTTTAGATTGGCTGGAGTCCTGATAAGGCGGTACTCTTTGTTGCGATTTCAGCCTTGTGTCGCGGGGAAAACACTGATATTCAATCGAACTTTATGCTGACTACAACGCTGACTAGTAGATGAATACCAAGAATAAATGTCGGTACTATAAAGCTCTTTTAATAATAAATTCGAAAGTTCCAATACTTATTATATAATTAGGCTACAGTTTGTCTCGTGTGGGCGGGTGGTTGGGTGGGTTCAGGTTCCAGTTGCTTCAATGCATTTTGCTGAGAAGCAACAGGAACTTCATAATGTGATGTCTAGCACTGTAATATCACTTGTATTCATTGCACCATGTAAGCGTCCTGTCTATATGTCTCGTGCGCTGTCCTCAGTGTTTTATAGGGTGTCTGGAGGGTGTCTGGTTCCACGCTGCTTCAACGATTTCTTTGAAGTAGCAGGAACACAACTGGGCTGGATGGTGCTTAGTTGGTTCGTCATGATATAGCTGAAATATTGTTAAAAGCGACGTTAAATTCTATTCACTTGTCTCGTGTGGACCCTCTTTATTCATCTGTTCAACCTAAACTGTTCAGTCTGTGAATTGTGGGCAATCGGCCATGTGGAGTGGACAGGCAAGTCTAATTTTATGGGTCCGACATAAAATGCAATCTCGAAACCAGAGCCATCCGGTCCTGTCCTCCCTACTAGGCTCTGGGACGGCGCTCAGCAGACGATCGGTCATTGGATAGCACACAAAACCCTAGAATTTAGAACATAACGAGAGCGTATCTGTGGAGATTAAGCCGACGTCCCGACGTCATGGATGTTACGAGCGCGTCTGAAAGATGACGTAACCTACCAGAACTCTTCATGCATTCTTGCGAAACATTTTCTATTCTGACGTCATGACGTTATGACAGGCTGGCCATGCAAGTGCAGGCCTCGAAATTTGGCGCGAACGAAACGATCGTTCGCGTGTCGGTTACGCAAATCAGAAATGGCCAGAACGAAAAATCGGTTACGTGAATGCACTTCTTGAACATATGTTCTGGTAACAAAAGTCCCAACCTCTTCTCTGTCTGTCCACTGTGCAAACTTTAACCACATGACATGTGTCTTTCAGCATGTTTTAAAAGCGAAACCAAGTCGTAAACTCGACCCTGTCTGCATCGAATTTGTAGACTACCACGTGGCAGGCGTGTGTCCGAGTCTGTCAGCTTGCACATAGTGTTTTGTCTATCCTCGGTTCAGGGCAGGCGTAATAAACCAATAGCGGCCAGGAAACAGCATTATCAAACTTCAACGAGTTGGAATGTAAGGGTTACCCGCAAGCCTCCTCGCTCCGAGGTTGTTGCTCCGTGGAAAGCTCTGCACGGAGCTAGCAGCAGAGGTGGCATGCGGAGCTCTTCGCGGAGGAATTATCTCAGAGCGCGAAGCTTGCGGTTAACACTCGTCCCTTCCGCCATCTCTAAATTTGCAGGCGGCGTGTTCAACTTCTCAGACTTTTCGATCGGGATTTTAATGGAATCAGAAGGAAATGTTGAATGAATTTTACAGCCAGAGTCACAATAGCCAATCATGAATGGTGGAAGCGATTTACGTGTGCAATCCCATTCCCGTATGTTAACTCATTTGTTTCAGTCTCTGACCACGTGCTGTCCACAGGCCTATATTACTCCCGAGTCGAGTTGTACGGTACTGGTTGACGGCGCACTGTTATAATTACGTAACCGTTTTGCGAAACCAATTGGTTACGTAAAAATTAACATCGTAACCGAACAATAGGTTACGTAAGACAAAATTACCGTAACCGATTTTTCGGTTACGTCAATGAACCAATTTTCGAGGCCTGCAAGTGACTCATGACTGACGTTTCATAAAGAATTGGATACGTTCCAATGGAACCGGAAGAGGACACGTGAACGAATTTTTCAATGTATTATGGGACCAACTTTCAGTGAGCGTCGTCCCAGGTGTTCATCAGAGCGGCCAATTGTCCAGCGGAGAGCGACCCCTGGTGGCGAGGTTGACATAAAATGTTGCATTATTTCAGAAATTACAAATTGAATTGAAGTCTTATTGAGCTAGGGCGATATTATGTAGCCCATTTTGTCTGAATACCAAGCTTGCCTGTTTAGCAGCAGCAACAACAAAATATTTCTACTTTCCAGTAAAAAGTATGAATATCTTTAAAAATAAATCCTATGTATGGTATATCTAGTGAGCTGAAACATATGTTATTCAGATTTATGACACTTTTGGT
Organism: Hanleya hanleyi; assembly: GCA_036873755.1. Taxonomy (NCBI): domain Eukaryota; kingdom Metazoa; phylum Mollusca; class Polyplacophora; order Lepidopleurida; family Hanleyidae; genus Hanleya; species Hanleya hanleyi. Next base: position 22,075 of record JAVTVY010022501.1, on the reverse strand, counting down.
ACACAAAATGTCACTCAGATTTTTTTTTTTTTTTTATTCAGTAACATCTTCAGACTATAGTAAAGATGTTCTATTTGTCATTAGTTTCAAAGATTTTAGTTCTTTTGAGAATATTGTTCAGTAATTATAGACCTATGGCATTGGCCTTTGACAAATTGATTGGATCAATACATAATTTTCTCAACTTGATATCTTGGGAATTCCAAACATATGATCACGAGAGGTCATTATATCACATTGGTAGAGTACCATAAACTCTAAATTTTTTAAATTGAGAAATCACTCCCCTGGCTGAAAATTTTCTGAAGCACGATTTTTAGCTCCTCTGTCATACATCAATATGAAGCACTGGCACAGCAAGCTTTAATTTGGCATATCAGGTTATGTAGGACACATTTCAGTATGTTGACAATTAGCATCCTGTTACAAAAGTGATGCAACTAGATTTCATGATAATTGATAACCTGTCCTGTAGGTGAATGAATGCACTAAGGCCATAAAAAGTTAATTAATTGTTTCTCAAGTGGCGCCGCATCCTCCATTTCTCTCCCGCTGGGCACTTTTTTTTCACTTTTTGAAAAAAAAAAAAAAAAATCCGCCGCATCCCTGGCATACTGTCCGCTCCCATTCTTTTTATTGCATGTGTAAATGTGCTTGTAAACTGTGTTTATTCGTTGTAATGTCTATTCGTTTCCCAAAAATGGTGTTTTACTATGTTTGTGAAAAAGAAAAATGCTTTAATACGTACAGAGATGTCATCGCCATGATCGTATCGATCACAAAATAGTTTACAACCGGCAGTTGCGCGAACTCGTTCCAGTTTCAAACCAAACTGCGCATATACAAAAATCAGACCTGAATATAAGCGGAAGCGGATTGCCGTATGTTTTTATTATGTAAATTTCGCTTCTCCGTTATCGTAATTTTATAAATAGCGAATAGTATATTTATCATAACATTATTTATTAAAATCTTCGTCATAAATTGTGCACATTTCAACACGAAAGGCTGTAAATTAAAGAAATATTTTCATCCTAGTCTCCGGTTCCAGCGTCGGTTATGCTTTTCATTATGCTCTTTGCCTAGTTTAAACAATTCATCGGAAATGGGTCCAATGAAATGAAATTTGTGATTGTATTTTTACCGCATTTTTTATCCGTTTTCACAATGCTGGTTTCAGCATACATTGCTGAATGTCGAGAACGTGGGGCGGTTAACATGCTGAAGGACTGGACAATTATACAGGTTAGCCCAAGTGCCACCGTGATCGAGGTCCTGAACGAGGTGACCGGTATCACCCGATGCCCAGATTTCGACGACGCGATATCGTGTACAATTGGAAAATCTAAGCAGGACGGAGATTCCATCCCACTTCAGGCCACAATCGGAGAAGCAGTTGATTTTAAACATATATGGTCTTCCCGGCTTGTAAAAAAAAAAAAGAAAAAAGATAAAAAACCGCCTGCATCCTTCCTTGAAAAAAAAATAAAAAATAAAAAAAAAACGCCCGCCCGCTCCTGAAAAAAAAAAACCACTTGAGAAACAATTAATTAATTTTGTATGGCTTAATCATGGCATGATTGAAAGAGGGATAAAACACCATTAGGGTTTAGATCTATTGGTGTAACACCAAGGTGGACACATTTAAACTCGTAGATACATTTTCTCATTTGTTAATATTTTGAAATAGTCTTAACATTTAGACATATTCGGTCTTTTCTGAATTCGGAATATTTAGATAAACGGATGATTATTACAGATTCGTAAACTTTCCCCATTTTTATGTACCAGTACACAAAATCTAACTTTTTACGAGAAGTATCCTTACATGGTAAGATAATGATTTCCAACATACCAAATTCCAGATAAAACAAATTCCTCAAACATATTGTAGTGTCCATATTAATGATACACAATTCTTCATCAAAACTGTCTTTTAAAAGCATAGTATAGATGTATACAGTAACATCATAGAAGAACCTAGGTCCTAGGACTTGATCATGGTACATTAGTTACTTCATAGCAATGTACTGGATATCCCAATGCATGTGTTTCTCTGGAGTCTGATCAACTCATTGATAACAGATTACTAACCAGTTGATTTGACCATGAACACCTGAGCACATGCAAATCCCGTTGCAAGGTGGGGGATTCCAGAAAAAAAATAGAGACAATAGAACCAGTGTGTAAACATAATTCATGACTACATCCTTTGTGTGTGGTTCATTCCTTAATACCAGTCATGTGTTGAATTCATGTATTGAACTTATTTGTTGAATATAACTCTATAATCAGAAAAACTCTGTCCTAGAAATATAGGTACATGTGGGTAGGAAGGGGAATTTTTTATCATCTAATAAATTTGCAGAATTTTTTTTTTATAAAACTGCAAAAAATTCTCTCCAATAATGCCAACAACGATTTGGCAGATAAGGAGGATAACAAATAATTTTTTTGGGGATGGCCTAAACAATCTTCTTTATTTGTTGCCATGGCTGATGCAAACTTCATACTTGCATTCTTTAGCCTCTTCATTTAATCCCATAACTGGAGTGGCGTATCCAGGTTTCGAAGAACAAGCAAAGGAGCCAGTTAGTCCAATGAGACGATCTCTCAGTCGAGGTATTGTGTGCTGCATTACCAGTGGCTTGAGCAGTGTCCGTGGCTCTGTTAATGTTCCGTTCCACCTGCTGCCACTGATATTGTACTTAAGTTTTCATTCTTTGGTTCATGCTATTTGCAGTGGCCAGAGCATTGCTGCATGGTTTATGTTCAGTGTTCACATTTTGTTGCCTGTACTGCATTTATTTAGAGCATTTCCACAAAGTGGATGCTCTTATGTTTTCATGAGAAACGGCTCCGCCGGATCCGCCGCCGCGACTTTAAATGTGAATATCTCTGAAACCATTAAATATTTTCTGGTCAGACTTTGTGTGCTATCTCCTTAGGCCTGGGAAATTTGTCTGGTTGTGTTTTGATAGCCGCTGCTCACCACTAGGTGGCGTTGTAGTCGGAGCATAGTTGAACCTTTCTGTGACGATTTCGTCTTAACAGCTTGTCCGATTTCTTTGAAATTTTATTACAATGGTCTTGAAGGATAGGCAATGTGCTGAAAAGATTTTGGTGTAACTGGCATAAATTTTAAGGCAAGTTTTTTGCGTCTCAAAAAAAAAGAGTTTTTCGTGAAATGAAAATTTACCAATTCGCTTAGAGAAATATTTAAAAACTGTTCTATTCTAGGCTGCCAAGCATAAATATAGGATTGCTGACATGATAATTCCCTTTCGGTGGGAACCAAATTGCCATTCAAATGAAAAATCTCAATTATCTAACTTAACATCAAAACCTTCTTAACCATTATCATGATTAATTTTTATTTCATTGAATTCTTATATGCCTTCTCCCTAGGGCTTTAGATTTCACCTGCTTGTTTTTTGTGGTATTTGGTCATCACTAGGTGGCACTAAAGACTTGAATTCAGGTAAACATGTGTAACATGATATCTTCTAAACAACTTGTTTGATTTCCATGAAATATGGGTATAGTGATCTTGCAAGACAGGCAAAGGACTGACAAGATTCTGGTGGTGTTGGTGAAAACACGTTTTTGATTCTCAAAATAAGATATATTTTTTTCACAAAAATGGAAATTTACTTCTTTGAATCAGGAAAAAGTAATTCTAATTTGCCTAACATGAATAAAACATTCCCAATGTTATAATTCACATCCCTTGTAAGCCAAATGGCCATTTTTTTTAATACGTGAAATTCTCAGGACCTAGTCCAATATCTACATTCCCAGGCCAGATCTGGGGATTTTGCTTCATCATGTAGCTTTGTGATATTTGTTCATCATTGGGTAGCACTGCAGACAGTAGACTTGTACAGCACAATGTATTGGCTCTTCATGAAGTTTATTATTGTGATCTTGTTAGACAGACAAAGGATTTTAAAGAATTGACCTCCCATATGGATTTCGTGACCCATCAACATAATGCTTTATTTATATTTCATAATGCATTCTTTTTTACAATTCATAATTTAATAACATTATAGTTTTAAATGGATTGAAAGGACATTGGTGCTGCTAGCACTGGCATATATGTGGCAGTGGGGGTTTTTACAGCTAAATATAAATAAGTCTAGGTTAAATCAGACCCTGCTTACACACAAAAATGCTAAAATGCGGTCAGAGAAAATAATCTACCATCAGTCTGGTTGGATACTGTATGAAGAATTGCAAAGATTTAAGACAGCTTGTAATCATGATATTTTGGTAAAATTTACATACTGTAACACTGATATTCTCCTTTAAATTGCAGGCCTGTACTATCAGCTAGGCCTTCATAGTGTATGTAGTGCATTCAAGTGATTAATCTGAAGTGTTTGACTTATTACATAATGCTCTTAACATAAGGGGACTAGTGCTTGTGCCACAAAGTAAACAGAATCAGTGCTTCTTCTCTCTCCAATACTGATAATAATAATCTGATCCTGTTTGAACAGTGGTATGGTTATCCCAATAACACTTGGTTAGTCTCCAGTGACTTTGAAACCCTTGGCTTCCAGATGTCTGGAGAAGCATTCTGGCCAATTTACAATGAGTAAAATCACAAATTATCACTTCGTTAATGTTCATTTGTTTTTTGTTCATGTGAAGATCCCCAGAATGTGCTTGAAACTAGAGAGATGAAATGGCACATACATGTACCATTGCATTTTGACAGCATAGTTATACAACTGTTAACTATTATTTAGACTGAAAAATTGGAAAGATTTTTGAAGTGGAACTTCTACATTACTGCTATATGGCACATCTGTGAAATTTTTACATATAATTTAAGTAAAATTGTTCTGGTGCATTTTGACAGAATATTTAGACTTTGAAGATAATATCAAATGGAACTGAATTGTCCATGTCATCTGTGTCTCTATCTGTCTGTCTGTTAACTTTCTGGTCCTATCACATATGCAGATAGTGATGGATCAGAAGCCTTATGAAAATGACTTCACCTGTTTTAGGTTAAATGTAGCATTAGCAGTAATTTTTAAAGAAGTTAAGACAGGCTCTCCAAATTCATAATACATGTGCAATTGGTGACTGACTAGAAGCCTATCCCAGTTGACTAAACCTATTTTTTCAAGGTTATATACTTTATAATTATGATGTAACATGAAATATAGCTTGGCTTTCTAAATTAATACCACATATGCAACTGATGATGGACCCGGAGTGCATGAATATGTCTGACTTCAAAAACTGTATGTTAAGTCACATATTTTTAACTGTCAACAAACAGTTAAAATCTAACATTCTTATCATCAGCATTGTGGTTGTTTGCGTGTGTTGCAACAGCCTCATGCTTCAACAGTAAATTAAACCATGACATATCGGCTGAACTGGTGAAACATCCACCACTTCCAAGCTCTGACATACCACGTCACTGTCAGAATATGGGTACCATGATCACACAGCCAGTGAAGGTTCCCGATTTATGTTGAATGTCGTTGTTGCCTAAGTACTATTAGCAGCATTGCTTCAATGCATTTTGCTGAGAAGAACAGGACTTTCATAATTTGATGTTTAGCACTGTAATATCACTTGTCTTTATTGCACCATGTAAGCGACCTGTCTGTGTCTTGTGCGCTGTCCTCAGACTCAGTGTTTTATAGTGTGGATGGAGGGTGTCTGGCTCCATGCTGCTTCAAAGATTTCTTCTTTGAAGTAGCAGGAACACAACTGGGCTGGGTGGTGCTTAGTTGGTTCGTCGTGATATAGCTGAAATATTGTTGAAAGCGACGTTAAATTCTATTCACTCACTCACTGTAAGCGACCTGTCTGTGTCTTGTGTGCTATCCTCAGAGTTTTATAGGGTGGATGGAGGTTATCTGTTTCCATGCTGCTTCAGAGATGTCGTCTTTGAAGTAACAGGAATGCAACTTCACTTGGCTGGGTGGTGCTTAGTTGGTTCGTCGCGATATAGCTGAAATTTGGTTGAAAGCGACGTTAAATTCTATCCACTCACTATTAGCAGCATTTTACAACAACAATAGTTCGCTGACTTCCAGTTGTCTGTCATTTTTATTTGCCGGCATTGTTTCAGATAGAATACAACAGCTTATTTCATACAATCAGGAATGAAAAAAAAAGGTTAAAATCAATGTTCCAACTTTCGTAGAGAAATAAAAGGGGCAGTTTGAAATTCTGTTTTTATTCTGATATTCAGTTTTTACCCCTCGGCCATTTTAGGCAAAACCGCTTTAGACACAACCACCAAATTTTCAACACTTATTTATCTAGTGCTGAACCAGACGCCTATCGAAAGTGGCTTCCCTCGGCCCATATTTTACAGAGTTCTGCCCCTTTACAGATATATTAATTTCTATTTCTGTCCTATATGCCTGAATGTAATCAGCTATATCTGCAGAACTGTGTACGGTATAGCTACTATATTTTCGAAACTTATTTATATTGTTGTATTCTACAAGCCAACAAAGAGCCAACAAAGGATTACTCGCCTCGGCTTATGGAGTTATGCCCCTTTCGGATGTAATAATCTCCGATTTTGTTATCTGTAGTTGAATGTACAAGTTATATCTGCAGATCCGTGTTCAGTACAGCTTATTCGTCTCAGTTCTTATTTTACAGTAGTGCCAAGTCAGATGCCTATCAAAAGTGGCTCCCCTCGGCCCATACTTTACAGAGTTATGTCCCTTTACTGATATATTAATTTCTATTTCTGTCCTATATGCCTGAATGTAACCAACTATATCTGCGAAACTGTGTTCGGTATAGCTACTATATTTTGGAAACTTATTTATATTGTTGTATTCTACAAGCCAACAAGGGATTACTCACCTCGGCTTATGGAGTTATGCCCCTTTCAGATGTAATAATCTTCGATTTTGTTATCTGTAGCTGAATGTACATCTGTGTTCGGTACAGCTTATTTGTCTCGGTTCTTATTTTACAGAGTGCTAAGTCAGACGCCTATCGAAAGTGGCTCCCCTCGACCCATATTTTACAGAGTTATAATTTCTCTATTTCTGTCCTATATGCCTGAATGTAACTAAGTACCAGTATATCTTGATCATCCCACATAGAACTATCTCTTCCCTAAATCACACTACACATGGGTCTCAATCACTTGGGTAAAGCCGAGGGGTTTTGATTAGATCAATCTCATGTTCAATGTTGGCGGGTCGGTGAAACACAAAATTAAGTTTTGTACTGCCTCACACTGGGTTTCGCCCATTAGCAAAGAAATCCCTTCTCAGAGGCGCTACTACCAGGGATGATTCCCGATTGCTCATCCTCCACGGGTATATGCCCCACCCTCTGTCCCATTCTTAAAAAAATTGCCACACCTAATAGAGGGTGTGCCCCATTTTAGGGAGATCTAAACCCTGTGAGTACCAATTTATGTGTTGCACATGTATTCCGGGAAATGCTCTTCTCCCGTGTTTCACACAAGCTTTTTTTTCATTCATACATTGTCATCCAAAACCCAGGAAGCATATTCTCTTCTACATTTATTCCCTCAGAACACCTGTTTATGCTTGTTCCAATACCTAAAATCATTGTAAACAGGGCTTCGTGTTTAGCGCGAGTGATAGCTCACCTGCATGCAAACACTAGCGTAAATTCATGTCATGAGCGTGATTTTTAGCTCACGTAAACTGTCATATTTTATGTTGTATTATATTGCAACCACTCGCCTGACTTTCAAATACGCTCTCCTAAATATTTTGACGTGAGCTATTTTTAGCTCGCGTACTAACTCTAAACACGAAGCCCTGTGTAAAGGTCCATTGCTATTGACTCCTCTGTTGGAAATGTACATGATTAGGATGTGAAGCAGGTCAGTGAGGTCTGTTGAGATGGTTTAACAATTTCAAACGTGTCTATAGATGATGATTGAATTTCTAGATATGGTCTTCATCAGTTAATACCTTTGGCGCCTTCAAGAATACCTCCTCTATAGAAGACATACAATCAGCTACAGGTATCAATGTAGGTAAAAGAAGATGAGCAGGGTGCGAAATACCCCTTTGCCCGGTTGCCCGGGTCAACCTAAATTTCCTTTGGGCAACCAAACTCTTTCCAAATTGCAATGCATTTAGATGTGTTGGTTGCCCGTGCTTGCCGATGGGCAACTAGAATTTGTTTGTCTATTTCATACCCTGATGAGTACTAATATGCTCCTGGGTATAATGTTTGAATCCTTCTTTCAGACTGTCCTTTTTGTCGTTTTGTGAAATTTCAGTCTACAGAAGACCACTCAAAGTACAATTTTGTATTTTTTTCAGAATGAAGATAACTTGATAATTCACACCATTCCAACTCGCCTCAGTAATGGTACCATAGCAACACCGGAGTGGATGCTTGATCACAGTGGTCTGCTCTTGTATTGTGGTGGTACCATAACAGATAAAACATTCACTGCTGTGGTACCATTCTGATATGTATGGTATTTCCACCAGTGGGGAACTCTAGGGTCTACAATTTCACCTCTATGTTGTACTTATTTCCATGCTGTCTGCAAATTTACCGACATTGAAGTAGAATCTTGTACAAAGCAGACAATGTGATAGTTTTTACAATTGTTTGGTATATGGATACTCTCTGGTTAGACAGATACTACAGTTCTTACTTCAGTATGTGGTTTTGACTGCACAGCCTTGCCTATTTGTGCATCACTGCTGTGATGTTGGTCTGATTGAATAGAACATGCATTGCAACATAGTTACTACTTTGTTAAGGCTGCCGCTACGCGTGCAGCCTCATGGGGGCCCAAATCGCTTTGTCTGCAAGATTGCTAAAAAACAAAGCAGAGTTGAGACTTACCGTTACAGGGCCAAATGTGGAGAAGATATTGAACTAGAAATTCGTAACAATTTGGGCTGTCTCAGATAAACAGAAGTCTGTCTTTCAAGCCCAAATTGTTCGTTTAAAATTCTGAATCAAAATCCAAAAAGAAAAACTGCGCGGAAACGTCTTTGCGCATACTGCAAAATGGGCTCTCGCAAAACTTTTTACGAGAGCTGCGCGGAAGTGATCTCCCTTTATGTAATTGATCTGCTCGTTGAGGGCTCTGGTTAGCGAATAAAGAGCCTTGCTTGAAAGGCAAAACTAATGGATAAATAAAAAGAACTGCACTAGATTGACTGGCACGATCTGGCGCATTCAGCCTGTATTTCTATCGACTGTTCATGCCTGGCAACATCAATTCGATAACTAAACCAGAACAAGCAGAGTGATCCCTACGTTTTATTGCGGAGAATAAAGGCTGAATAAAACTTGTCACTGAGTATTTTAATCGGAAGAAAATCGTGCTTGCCAACACGGGCAGCTAACACATGAACATGAATGTTGCGTTGCCCGTGCCGATTTTGACTTGCTCCAGACACACTAACGTAGCACTCGCGAGTTGATCTATTGAAGGCAACAACAACAACAATTATTTTGCTTGATTATTTGTCACGACAATTCAACATTTTCATTTTTCATTTGGGAACTCGACTTATCTCTTGAAGAATTCAATATATATCCACTATAACACAAAATTTTGTGCGCATGTTTCGCGCGCATTTTCCCAGCGATGAAAAAACTAAATTGTTTGGGGCAAAACTCCATTTCAAAATTTCTCAAAAATTCAATTCTTCAAATTCAAGTTTTCATTCTGGGTTACCTAGATGAAAAAGTGGCTAAAACCCCCCTGCTGTTATGATATTTAAGAAAATATCGTTCCAACAAATTTAATCTCATTATTGAACCTTTTTTGACATGTTACACTGAACTCCCTAATAGTGGAACAATCTGAGAGAAATGAGCCCACCGAGTCAACATCCATCTTAGCTTGCTGAGGGCATTTCACGTTTCGCTTAAGACTGCCCTTAGCTTAACGCTATGATTCGGCATGTATTCCACACGGTGCCACCTCTCGCCTGTAAAGGACATATTTCTGGAGGGACATAATCCTGTTCGAAAGTTGTTCCTGGAGCATCAAGTCGCATGCCCGCCGCATTTAAATATTTTGACCTGGGCATCTCGGACATGTCAGTCTCACTTGAGTGCAGAGGCGCAAGACTGGGGGATTCTATGCGAGACAAAAACGAAGTTGTGTGAATCAGCTATTTTAGTTCTCACTCTAATGGAGCATGCTTCTTTGTTTTTCTTAAGAAAAATCATATTACAAACGACCTTACCTATTTCAAAAAAATAAAATCGGCGACAGTTCACAGGAAAATTATATGCTTTTTATTTTGTGATAGAGGCATTTCGAGGCCCACCAAGAGATCATTTCAGTCGATGGTTTTCTGGAGGTGTGTCTTCGTTTTATGATTGTGGTTGCGCCGTTGTCGGATCTCACTGGACCAATCGGATGTGACCATTTGGGAAATGCCCTAATATACTCAGATATCACCCATTACTGCATGGCTATGAGCAGAAGTTTCTACGTATGATCGTGCCATGCGTTGGGATGATGATCAACATCATGAAGTGAGGACATTGATCTTGGCAATGCAGAGCTAGAGGAAGGAGATAAATCTGTCAGTGTCATCAACATCTCCCGATCGAGAGAGAAAAAAAAATGTGTGTTCAAATTCTACAATGCATGAAAAAAATGGAGAAACTAGTTGGAATACATGACAGTATGGTGATAAAAAAAACGTTCAGTAGGGGTGACAAGCTGAAGTACCTGGAAGACAAGTAAAAAAAATAGTTACTTCTGGACGGTAACTTTCAAAAACCTGAACGGATTCTTTGCAGATTTGGTATGTGGATAACTTGCCACAGGATATCACTCGAGATTGCTTTCCATGCTGGGTACTGAATGTTAAGGTTCCAAGCCAAATCAGGAGTTTCAACGTCGGTGGACTTCAGACGCTCTGGTTTTCATTAAAATTTTCTCTGAAGCATCAAATTAATTAATGGAATAAATTATCAAATTATTGTACTTCGTACATTTCATCCTGTTATGACTGTCAAAGGTAACTAAAGCATTACACATAACACAACCTATACACATGATCAAATTTTGGGAAATAGGAAAAACTATGTATTTCTAAAGATCAGTCAAACATCAAAACCATAAAATCACACAGATAACGGCAGCCTTTCGAAGTCCACGAGTTCTAGTTTACATTAATTCCTGATCTGCTGGGGAAACTTTGCAATAATAGAGAGTAGCCCTTAGTCAAAATGGGAAACTGAAGTAAGAATGGTGGTATATGACAACTGGATCATGGCAGAGCAGCAGTTTTATATGTGCGAGATCTTTGAAGGCATGTCCTGTACAACTGGAATTCCACAATTGTTTGTCATATCTGAATCACAATCAGTTTAAATATGGAAATGGTGAATTTTTGTTTTTGACAGCTGTTTCTCTCTTCAGAACATGGGAATACAGATTTTCACAAGAGCTTGATGGCTGAATAGTGTGTTTAGAAAACTAATACTATTAAAGCACCGCTAAATACTCCAATTATTCTGTTTCAGCTGGTGGAAACCCCATTACACACAGCAACCAGCCTGCAACTGTAAGTACAGAATGTCTGGGTTTGTAGAATTTATATTAAACTAATTGTGCATGTATCAGTGTTGTCAGTGAACTGATCAGTTGAAATTACAGCTGGATAAGAGAATATTTTCAGATAATGGCTTTTTGGTGTACTTAATACTGTGACTGAATTACTGGTGATCTTTACTACTGCGGACCTTGCCATGTGGAAATCACTGGTTTCAATCAGCTGTTTTCCCGAATTTGAATTTTTAATGCGAGTGGGTGAACAGTTTGATAAGGGTTTTGTGAAAAAAATGTGAATTCGGAGGAAGTAGGCAAACAATCAAATGCATTTTAGGTTACAAGTGAGAGCATGAGTTATTATATCACAATACCAGAACTGCTATTGTATATGATGAACCATCAGAGAATTTTTGTACTGGATGTGTATGGACCTGTACAAATGAGTACAGACTATCTTATCCAATCATTTCCTTGAGCTTACAAGTGTCTTCTCTCTCTTTCTATTTACAGCAGCCACAGCCGATGCCAGCCAAAGTTCGTCAGCCCCCAGGTGGATTCAGCAGTGGCATCTTTTGAGGCTGGTCTTCCCTTAGACCAAGATTTCACATACATGTAACACACTTTGTCTTTCGCAAACCATGTGAAAAATCTGCTGATCTGCTGTTTTCTGCTAGTTTGCAGTACTTGGTTTACAGCTACTCAGACGGATATTCTTTCACATTGTTTGGTCTTCAGCAGTGTTAATACTTTATTCATCTAAGAGAGGTGGCCAATGATATTTTGCTTTCAGGAAGTCGTAACACAATTTGAATAAACTAGGATCTGTGGTTCTTCATTGGTGTCCAAGAAGTGCTTTAAATGTTATTTTTCTGTTAATAAAAAAAAAAAATCGAAATTTACTTTTAAAAAAGGGTTGATGAATGTTAAATTTTCAAAAAAACACAAAAGGTTAGTGCTCACCATGAATAAATATGTAGCCATACATGTTTAGAATATTCAGCGTTTATTGGTTTCTCATTTTGAGAGGCTGTGGTTTTGGGATCAACCCTTGTACATGTGAATGAATATTTCATGTAAAGAGCTGTGATAATACCAGTGTACTCAGTATATTTTCATTATTTATTGACCATCTGGTACATATGTAACTGATAACCTCTTCCTTGGTGGCTTGGATTGCATCAGCATTTGAGCACTTACACTCCAACTTAGTGTTGTACAGCATCATATAACTGTCAGTTCACAAAAACCCCTCAAAAATTTTAATGCATAAGTTTGAATACTCCTGGGGAATTAAGATATGAAAGACCAAATTTACACTATGTAATGTATTACAGTAGTTGCTTTATCTTTGTTTATTTTGTTTACAATTAGATGTATTACTTCAATGTTACATGTTCTGATTGAAAAAAAAGTAATTTTACCTCTCAAAATTTGCCAAACTACATGTCTGTAATGTAAGTGTTGAAGTGTGAAATGTTTCCAAGCCACGGTTGACCAAAGAACCTGACCAATTAACAAATTGATTGTCACAAGGTGCTAATTTTTCCTCTTATTATAATTCCATATACATATGTGCATACATGTACTGTATCAGAACTCTCGACTATCATTACTATCCATGCTATCATTCACATATATACTGAGAACAATATTCTGTGATGGCTTAGATATCTACATATGGGTGTTGATCTGTCCAATAGATACTTGTTAGATTCATATTTTCAATAAATCTTTTTCAACCTGCTCGTATCTCGTTAATTATATAAATTTTTAGTCCCTACCATTCCATAGCCTTTATTATTCCATTGAAACTTCTTATTGTATTCCCCACATATTCAAAAATATGTTGACAAAACTTAACAATAACCTCATTCAATATAAACCAAAAAAAAACCCGATTACATTTAGTTATTGGTTGACAGTAGATTGTAAAATACTCACCTTTGCCATGATGATCAATCACCATTGCTATAATGATAAAATTATCTTAAACATTTTCTTATTGCCTGTATTTAGACCATTTTATTACAGGCACATTGGGTAAGACAAACTCTGGTACATTATAATTGTCATTTGGTCCTGCTATTGGACCTAGTCCGCAAAAGGAAAAATGCTATCTAATTTCTGTATCTGTTGATTTCAGTTTTAGCAGGCATTTAGTTCTCTTGTGTATGTATATGTACCCACATTAACAAATTTTATCTGGTTAATGCAACAAAATTAACAAATACGATGATAATAATAATGCTGCATGTTTGGTAAACTTTGAATTAGTAAAAGTGCCAGAGCTGGCAAAGGGACTCGTGATGTTTAATATTTATGCTTGTGGGGTTGCAGCTGGTTAATTTTCTGCTAAATGTGATGTGCAAGATATTATGCAAGGATTGTGCACCAGCTAAACGAAGTTTTGAAAATTGCAAGGTCAGTATAGATATATTCCAGGTTACTATATGACAGTGTATACAAGATTTGGCAAATTGCAACACTAGGATTATACCACTGTCAGTAACGGTGACGTCAATGCTAATAAAACACTCTTTGACTGCCATGTTCAGTGTTTCATTTCTTCAATCTGCAACTACTGCATATTATAACCAAGATGCTTCTCTACATTCAAAGGTGTCGTGATATGACTGAAATATTGTTGCAAATGACGTTAAATCCTAAGTCACTGGAAATCTGACAACTAAGGCTTTGTGGGAGGTTGATGCTGGGTCGGCATCGGGCCTTACAGATTAGTCTTTAGTGTTAAATGCCGTCATTTCCATCTGGCGACGATACAGCTCACCAATCTTCACTGTACGAGTTGTCACAGCGAAACAGCTCACCAATTACCAATATACGAGTTGTCGGGGCATTTCCATCATAGCTCTCTAGATTTGTATCTAATACCGCTTATGCCGGTGCTAGGGGCCGTGTGGTCATATCATCCAAGTTGCCACATGAACAGGTACAATAAAAGCATACCTGAGATACAACACATCACGAATCGTTAGATTCTTGGTATGAGTTTAGAATAGGTTAACCGGAAGACTATACTGTGAAGTCATGTGGCTCTGTCAGTATGTCGGCACCTCTTCCCTCTTCTCTTATATGTGTTGTAATTTGGTGCAAGACCTCAAACTGAAACAACAGACTGAGAATACCATTTGCAGCAGGTGATTTCCTAACCAGAAATCCTATAGAAATCCACTATTCAGTGTACACTAGTTTTATGCTCCCATGAATATAGAAGACCACTCTCAAAGTACAGAGCCAGAAGAAGATGGATAAATCTGCAGTTGAACAGTGGTCAAAGAAAATAACAAAAGAGCAGGTGGTTAAATTAAAGATATTATATAGTTATTCGGAGAATTTGCAGTTACACAATGTGGTTTAATATGTCCCAAACCTCCGCCTTACTAGGATTCTGTAAAATTTAGTGTGGCACGCAGGTTAAATGATCCTAAATCTTCATAAACAGTCGGTTAATCCAATTCACTCGGCTTTCTTCACAGAAACTCCTCCCAGTTCCTTTATCCTTGTCCAGTCCTGTTCACTGCCCGTGAAATCCAAACATTTCACACATCCCAAAGCAGTTCTGTAATCCACTTCTAAGGAAATCAATTCCAGGGATGATTGAAGTCCAATGTCTGTAACCGTGGTAACTCTAACCAAGGAACAGCACTTTGGGAATTCTTCCTAACAACATGAACAATCTTGACGGATGTCGACTATTCAAGTCTCCAATATGGTTTTTCAACCAGCACTTCTGTGCTCACAATAACTTCCACTGTGCTTTTGCACGACAGTCGACTGTCCAAAAATCCCCAACCAATATTCACGATCTCGTTCAATGAGATGGCTATAAGACAACCCCTCTCAATATTACAGAATGTCACTTGTTTATAGTTCATATCCCGGGCAGGAAATCGGTGGTATCCAGGCCCGTAGCCAGGGGGGTTATTTTGGGTTCGGGACAACCCCCCTTTCTGAAATATTATATATTTTTCTCATATAAATGCCCTTTTCAAACTGAAGCGAACCCCCTATTTGCCCCTTTTCCCATACAGCGAACCCCCTTTTGGAGTGAAGGCGAACCACCCCTAAGTAAATCCTGGCTACGGCCCTGGTATCACTGTCTGGTCACAAACTCAAGAATTCTCTTCTGGTGCTACAACTCTATATATCCCACAGAACTTCCCAGAAAATATAATACAAGAGGCAAGAAAGAACTGCCTGGAACTTAACAGAACCTTCCCTAATCAATCTAGAACTTGTGGGAAGATTCCTCACAGTTCTATGCCAAAAATGAATATAACAAGTACAGAAAGCTGTCGGTCCTACATGCTTACAAATTGCTGTTGCCACAGTGCTGCACTGAAGAAAATTAACTGTTACTACAGTTCTTTCTTCAGTTTGCCGTTTTAACTACACAGCCTTGCCTGTTCGTGGGCCGCAGTTGGGTTGTCGGTCTGATGGAACTGAACATGCATTGTAACATAATTGATACTTTGTTTACATTAATTCCTGGGGAAAACGTGCAACATTGTATCAGAAAGGTAGCTTTCAACATTGCAACATGATTGATACTTTGTTAAGATCAAGTCTGCCGGCAAACCTTGTAACATTGTATCGGAAAGATCGCTTTCAACATTGCAACATGATTGATACTTTAAGATCAAGTCCAAGTCTGCTGGGCAAACCTTGTAACATTGTATCGGGGAAGGTAGCTTTCAACATAGCAACAAAGGCAGCAGCCCCTGTTTGAATAAAGGTCTAAAAAATATTTGATTGATTAATGATTTTCATGTCTAAAGGAAGTTCACTGGATATATGGATGTGGATTCGGCCTGTAAAAGTACAATAATTAGCACATTTTGATCATGTCTATTTTATACAATTGGCCATGGCAATTTTTTCAAGGAAGATATTTAAGAAATAAATTTTAGTTTTCCGTCCTCGGACTGCTCAGATAATGGATGGTAAAATGGAATTGCCTATTGTTTTGGGACGAATCTGCAGGCGGAGTCCTAAAACATGAAGGCAATTCTGTTTTACCATCCATTATCTTAGCAGTTTTTGGACAGAAAAATAACATTTATTTCTAAGCATCCTTTATAAATGTTATTAATGCCAAATTAAAGAAAAAATGTGACCATCGTACTCAAAGTGGATGGTCTAATGTTTTCATGAGAAACGGATCCACCGCCGCGACTTTAAACGTGAATATCTCTGAAACCGTTAAATACTTTTGGTCAGACTTTGTGTGCCATCTCCTTAAGCCTGGGAAATTTGTCTGGTCGTGTTTCGATAGCCGCTGCTTACCACTAGGTGGCGTTGTAGTCGGAGCATAGGTGAACGTTTCTGTGACGATTTCGTCTGAACGACTTGTTTGATTTCTATGAAATTTTATTACAATGGTCTTGAAGGATAAGCAGTGTGCTGGAAAGGTTTTGGTGTAGCTGGCATAATTATAAACGCACATTTTTTGCGTTTCAAAAAAAAGTTACCAATTCACTTGGAGAAATATTTAAAAACTGTTCTACTCTATGTTGCCAAGCATAAATATAGGATTGACGACATGATAATTCTCTTTCGGTGCAAACCAACTTGCCATTTAAATGGAAAATCTCCATTACCTGACTTAACGTCAAAACCTCCATTATCATGATTAAAGTTTTTTCCATTGAACTCTTATGTGCCATCTCCCTGGGGCTTTAGATTTCACCTGCTTGTTTTTCGTGGTATTTGGTCGTCACTAGGTGGCGCTACAGACCTGAATGCAGATAAACATGTGCAACATCAGATCTTCTAAACGAGGTTGATTTTGGGTATAATGAGCTTGCAAGATAGAACTGACAAGATTTTGGTGGTGTTGGCGAAATCATGGAGGCACGTTTTTGCATCTCAAGATTTTTTTTCACAAAATTGGAAATTTACTTCTTTGAATCAGGGAAAAGTAATTCTATTTTGCTGAACATGAATGTAACATTCCCAGTGTTCTATTTCACATCCCTTATAAGCCAAATGGTCATATTTTTTTTTAAATACGTGAAATTTTTCCCGACTTCAGTCCAATATCTACATTCCCCATGCCACGTATGAGGATTTTGCTTCATCATGTAGTTTCGTGATATTGTTCATCATTGGTAGACAGTAAACTTATATAGCACAATTTATTGGCATGCGTGAAGTTTATTATTGTCAGACAAACAAATGATTTCAAAGGACTGAAAGGGGTTTTTATATATCGATGTAGACCCGTTCGGGTCTGATGATCCTGTAGGGTCATCCAGATATATATAGGGGAGCTGTAACAGGAAGTGCCTGGTTTACTCTTGCACAAAACAAAGTTCTTGCGCTGAAAGAAATAGTTCTGAAGCTTTTTCTTCTTGATAACCTTTTTTTTTTGTCTTTTGAATTATTGTTCTTTTACATAAGCGGAATATAGTAGATGTGTCTTGATGTTTTTTGAGTGCTCAGTTGTTTTTGAGGGTTTGCTAGTTTCTAGTTCAAAGTATGTCGTCTGCTAGACCAGAGACTGTCGTCTGCTAAATCAGAGACTTTAAGAGGAAAATGCTGGTTGATTTTTTGTCGTTGTATTTCACATTTTTTAGCCCACCATCACCAGATGGTGGGCTGTTCAAATCGCTTTTCGTCCGTGGTTCGTCGTCCGTCCGTAAACAATTCTTGTTATCGCGATTTCTCAGAAACTACTTTATGGATCTTTCTCAAATTTGGTACACAGGTTCCCCTTGGGGTCTAGTTGTGCAAGATACCTTTTTTGGTCCGATTCGAAGATCCAATATGGCCACCAGGCAGCCATCTTGGATTTCCCCATGAAATCTTATCGCAATTTCTCAGGAACTACTGCATGGATCTTTCTCAAATTTGGTACACAGGTTCCCCTTGGGGTCTAGTTGTGCAAGATACCTTTTCTGGTCCGATTCGGAAATCCAATATGGCCACCAGGCAGCCATCTTGGATTTCCCCATGAAACCTTGTTATCG
The DNA here is from genome assembly GCA_036873755.1 of Hanleya hanleyi. NCBI lineage: Eukaryota > Metazoa > Mollusca > Polyplacophora > Lepidopleurida > Hanleyidae > Hanleya > Hanleya hanleyi. Next base: position 3,553 of record JAVTVY010022501.1, on the reverse strand, counting down.
CGATTTCTCAGGAACTACTTTATGGATCTTTCTCAAATTTGGTACACAGGTTCCCCTTGGGGTCTAGTTGTGCAAGATACCTTTTGTGGTCTGATTGAAAAATCCAATATGGCCACCAGGCGGCCATCTTGGATTTCCCCATGAAACATTGTTATTGCGATTTCTCAGGAACTACTGCATGGATCTTTATCAAATTTGGTACACAGGTTCCCCTTGGGGTCTAGTTGTGCAAGATACCTTTTCTGGTCCGATTCGAACATCCAATATGGCCACCAGGCAGCCATCTTGGATTTCCCCATGAAACCTTGTTATCATGATTTCTCAGGAACTACTGCATGGATCTTTCTCAAATTTGGTACACTGGTTTCCCTTGGGGTCTAGTTGTGCATGATACCTTTCTGGTCCGATTCCAAAATCCGATATGGCCACCAGGCAGCCATCTTGGATTTCCATGAAACCTTGTTATCACGATTTCTCAGGAACTACTGCATGGACCTTTCTCAAATTTGGTACACAGGTTCCCCTTGGGGTCTAGTTGTGCAAGATACCTTTTCTGGTCCGATTCGAAAATCCAATATGGCCACCAGGCAGCCATCTTGGATTTCCCCATGAAACTTTGTTATCGTCATTTCTCAGATAGTACTGCATGGATCTTTCTCAAATTTGGTACACAGGTTTCCCTTAGGGTCTAGTTGTGCAAGATACCCTTTTCGGTCCGAATCGAAAATCCAATATGGCCACAAGGCAGCCATCTTGGATTTCCCCATGAAACCTTGTTATCGCGATTTCTCAGGAACTACTGCATGGATCTTTCTCAAATTTGGTACACAGTTTCCCCTTGGGGTCTAGTTGTGCAAGATACCTTTTCTGGTCCGATTCGTAAATCCAATATGGCCACAAGGCAGCCATCTTGGATTTCCCCATGAAACCTTATCGCGATTTCTCAGGAAGTATTGCGTGGATCTTTCTCAGATTTGGTACACAGGTTCCCCTTGGGGTCTAGTTGTGCAAGAAACCTTTTTTGTTCGATTCGAAAAATCCAATATGGCTACCAGGCAGCCATATTGGATTTCCCGATGAAACTTTATCGTCATTTCTCAGGAAGTACTGCATGGATCTTTCTCAAATTTGATACACAGGTTTCCCTTAGGGTCTAGTTGTGCAAGATACCTTGTTTGGTCCGATTCGAAAATCCAATATGGCCACCATGCAGCCATCTTGGATTTCCCCATGAAATCTTGTTATCGCTATTTCTCAGGAACTACTGCATGGATCTTTCTCAAATTTGGTACACAGGTTCCCCTTGGGGTCTAGTTGTGCAAGATACCTTTTCTGGTCCGATTCGAAAATCCAATATGGCCACCAGGCAGCCATCTTCGATTTCCCCATGAAGGCTTGTTAACGCGATTTCTCAGGAACTACTGCATGTATCTTTCTCAAATTTGGTAGACAGGTTCCCCTTGGGGTGTAGTTGTGCAAGATACCTTTTCTGGTCCGATTCGAAAATCCAATATGGCCACCAGGCAGCCATCTTGGATTTCCCCATGAAACTTTGTTATCGTCATTTCTCAGATAGTACTGCATGGATCTTTCTCAAATTTGGTACACAGGTTTCCCTTAGGGTCTAGTTGTGCAAGATACCTTTTTCGGTCCGAATCGAAAATCCAATATGACCACAAGGCAGCCATCTTGGATTTCCCCATGAAACCTTATCGCGATTTCTCAGGAACTACTGCATGGATCTTTCTCAAATTTGGTACACAGATTCCCTTTTGGGGTCTAGTTGTGCAAGATACTTTTTCTGGTCCGATTCGAAAATCCATTATGGCCACCAGGCAGCCATCTTGGATTTCCCCATGAAACCTTGTTATCGCGATTTCTCAGGAACTACTGCATGGATCTTTCTCAAATTTGGTACACAGGTTCCCCCTTGGGGTCTAGTTGTGCAAGATACCTTTTCTGGTCCGATTCGAAAATCCAATATGGCCACCAGGCAGCCATCTTTGACTTCCCCATGAAACCTTATTATCGCGATTTCTCAGGAACTACTGCATGGATCTTTCTCAAATTTGGTACACAGTTTCCCCTTGGGGTCTAGTTGTGCAAGATCCCTTTTTTGGTCCGATTCGAAAATCCAATATGGCCACCAGGCAGCCATCTTGGATTTCCCCATGAAACCTTATCGCGATTTCTCAGGAACTACTGCATGTATCTTTCTCAGATTTGGTACACAGGTTCCCCTTGGGGTCTAGTTGTGCAAGATACCTTTTCTGGTTCGATTCGAAAAATCCAATATGGCTACCAGGCAGCCATATTGGATTTCCCCATGAAACTTTATCGTCATTTCTCAGATAGTACTGCATGGATCTTTCTCAAATCTGGTACACAGGTTTCCCTTAGGGTCTAGTTGTGCAAGATACCTTTTTCGGTCCGAATCGAAAATCCAATATGGCCACAAGGCAGCCATCTTGGATTTCCCCATGAAACCTTGTTATCGCGATTTCTCAGGAACTACTGCATGGATCTTTCTCAATTTGGTACACAGGTTCCCCTTGGGGTCTAGTTGTGCAAGATACCTTTTCTGGTCCGATTCGAAAATCCAATATGGCCACCAGGCAGCCATCTTGGATTTCCCCATGAAACCTTGTTATCGCGATTTCTCAGGAACCACTGCATGGATCTTTCTCAAATTTGGTACACAGGTTCCCCTTGGGGTCTAGTTGTGCAAGATACCTTTTCTGGTCCGATTCGTAAATCCAATATGGCCACAAGGCAGCCATCTTGGATTTCCCCATGAAACCTTATCGCGATTTCTCAGGAAGTACTGCGTGGATCTTTCTCAGATTTGGTACACAGGTTCCCCTTGGGGTCTAGTTGTGCAAGAAACCTTTTTTGTTCGATTCGAAAAAACCCAATATGGCTACCAGGCAGCCATATTGGATTTCCCGATGAAACTTTATCGTCATTTCTCAAGAAGTACTGCATGGATCTTTCTCAAATTTGATACACAGGTTTCCCTTAGGGTCTAGTTGTGCAAGATACCTTGTTTGGTCCGATTCCAAAATCCAATATGGCCACAAGGCAGCCATCTTGGATTTCCCCATGAAACCTTATCGCGATTTCTCAGGAACTACTGCATGGATCTTTCTCAAATTTGGTACACAGTTTCCCCTTGGGGTCTAGTTGTGTAAGATACCTTTTCTGGTCCGATTCGTAAATCCAATATGGCCACAAGGCAGCCATCTTGGATTTCCCCATGAAACCTTATCGCGATTTCTCAGGAAGTATTGCGTGGATCTTTCTCAGATTTGGTACACAGGTTCCCCTTGGGGTCTAGTTGTGCAAGAAACCTTTTTTGTTCGATTCGAAAAATCCAATATGGCTACCAGGCAGCCATATTGGATTTCCCGATGAAACTTTATCGTCATTTCTCAGGAAGTACTGCGTGGATCTTTCTCAAATTTGATACACAGGTTTCCCTTAGGGTCTAGTTGTGCAAGATACCTTGTTTGGTCCGATTCGAAAATCCAATATGGCCACCAGGCAGCCATCT